>CABFVX010002097.1:0-86749 GCA_902151425.1 Timema shepardi | reverse complement strand
TATATATATATATATATATACGCTAGGTATGCGTATATATATATAGACACACTAGCTCTCCACGCTAACCGATTCGTTGGTTCAGCGCACGGACGAGAAGGGTTTGTTAGTTTCCCCCTTTTCAGAAAAAAATTAACGATGATAAACGTCGAAACTTTTCTATAAAAATATTTTTTGAAATTAGGGCATCTTTGAGTGAAGTATTTCTTCAAAGTTTTAAAATAGTGGAAATATCCGATTTAAGTTCAAGAGTTGGGATACACATTTTCCATTCAATGTAAGCCCTTTGTACAAATTTTCTTTTGAATAAAAACTATAAAATAAACTACTTCTGGGCTTTACTTCTTACTACCATCCTGCCAATCTGCATGTTTACAGGTGATTAAGGTACTGTTGTATAAGAAATGCACCAATTGTTGCGGGGAAGAGGCGTGGGAAATTATTTATAAGAACTTAGAATTACTGACCGGATTTAGAAACCCGTTTTCCTCGTCATTAGCAAAATAGATCATATGAGGTTGACGCCTTAGCCTACGTTCCCACTGAATCGGGTGTAAAATAATAAAATATTTAAATTTATAAAGAGAAAAGTTTTATATATTTAATTTACACTCGAAATATAATCAGTAATCTCTTGATTTGTATTTTAAGAAATCTTTTCATGCTGGTTGCCAAACATTTATCACTAAGAATATATTTCCTAAATAACTTGGGGTTTTGTAGATAATATTAGGTTTTGTTGTAATTATTCTAAAAATGAGTTAAAATAGGACACTAAAATTCTCGTGTGAAAAAACTCCATAAATAAGCTAATCACCGATCAAACTCATGACCATTGTTTGTCTTTTAACCCAGTAAAAATAAGCTTCAACCATAAATGAAATATGTTCTTAAATTTGAAAGTGACACCTAGACATGGGAATTGAATCTAGGACCGTTGGCTTGGTACTCTAATGTTCGAAACACTGAGCTATCCAGAAATATGTCTAACCTGAGGATTATTCTTCACTCATATTTTAAGGCAGAGTCTGTGATGGACGTGTGGAAATGGTCAGCTACATATGCGTGGTTAATCAAGATCACGAGCTATCAGATAAAGCAGCCACGTTCGACTCAGTAGTTGTCTTTATGCTTCCAATAGTACAATGACAACTGTCATGATGAATTAAATAGCAAAGATATTATTTTTGTTAGTTACGGTTAGAGCCAGCAGTACCTACCTTAAAACATGAGTGAAGAATGACTCTGAAAACGGAGGCTTACTGGATAGATCAGTGGTTAGAGAATTGTTGGGGTAAGCCAACGGTCCCGGGCTCTATTCCCGTATCAAGGTGCCATTTTTCAATGCAAAGAACATGATATATATAGGCCTACATACGACTATAACCGTAATTAGCCAAAATAATAGCTTTACTATTTAATACTAAACGAATTAGCTGCAAGTTGATTTTTTGTTGCAAAATTTTATTTTACGTTTAAAACATAAAATGTCCTTAATATCTGACTTTATCTTAAGTTCAGTTCAGACAAAAAGAGCCTAAGGAACAGGGTTTTATTATTTTAACAGCATTGTTGATTTCTATCATTTAATACAGCTGGTTTTAGTTTTTAATATATTTTTTAACACCGCATCTCACTACCCGTTTGGGTTATACGCTATCAGTGATTATTAAATATCATATTTTTGAAACGGGTCTGGGGTTAGAAAAATGCGACAAATGGCACCAGCAACATTTTGTACCACTCAGGGGGATGGCTACCTGACACGTGTCTACTAATGACTTTAAAATATTTACGATGCAACATATGGTACCACTTGATGAGAAGGTGTACCAGTCTTCAGTTTTAAATTGCTGCAGGATAAATTAATTTGATTAATTTGTAAGAAGCCTCTGATATGCAAGTTCTCGCCGCAAAGAAGAATGGCAATGATAGTGGAGCGTTTCTATAATTTGAAATTTAAATTAACCTAACCTAACCAAACCTAACTTATCCTTACCGGGCTTAACCTAACCTAACTAACCTTATATAACCTGACTCACTATTTAACATACACTAACTGAAATGTTGACGCTCTCACGGCTATCTACTATCCAGTAATGAACCTTGCTTTTACATTTAAGCAATTTTTTTAGGCTAAATAGATGCAAATGGTACAATTTGTTGCATCATAAATATTTTGAAGTAATTAGTAGACCCTTTTCAGGTAGGAAATGTCACTGTTACCGTTTGTTGGAACACCGGGGTAGAGTTCTAATTTAGACAAACATGTGTTGGTTAATGTAAAAAAAAAAATTGAAGAATTAATAAGTTATTTGTTTGATGGGGGTGGGGTAATTTTTCTCATTAACTCTGTAAATATGATTTTGGTATATAACATGAAATGTTAAATACACACATTCAGTTCACTCGATATAAAAGGTTAATATGGATGAGATATCACAGGCGTAGTCTTTGCCCTTATTGTGAGATCAGTTTTAAATTTGAGTAAATGACAAAATAAGCTAATGGTATATTGTTTATTTGTTTTAGTTAGGACAAGGAAAAGTGTCACGTCTTTTTAAAAAGAAAATATATATTTTTAAAGACTGCAACAAAATGTAACGAAACATTCAAAACGGGTTATTTGATTCGGTTAGGTGTCGATCAGCCCATTCGTTCTGTGTATCATAGCAAACGAGCACACTTTAGAAATAATGGTATCACGCGTTTATTCGTGTGACACTCACATCTACCTGAAGCAATTGAAGTGAATTTCATTTCTGTATGTCAAATCAATAAATATTAGGCCTATATTTATTTGAGGTATTTAACGTGCAATTTCCTAACCGACTGATTAGGCTATATCAGAGTACGAAGAATTCGCTTACCTTTCACGGTTCTCTTTTACATGCCACAATCGATATGGAACCGACGGCTTTACTTTCCCTACGAAGGAAGCTATGCTACGGATTTCTATCGACCAAGAAAAATCCGTCAACCCAAACTGGGTTTGAACCCACGATCATCGAATCCTGAGGTGAGAACCTTATCCCAAGACCACTGAGGTCGACAATAGTAAATATTATAAACATATTATAAATTCTACTTGTATATTATATTTCTTCATCATCTACAAATATCTCATCGTCCCTGTATTTCTGCTGGATGCCATTAGCTAGTTTGTCTGCTACAAAATGTATGATTTTTTTTAATTGGGAGAAACAATTAATGCTGGCTGATCTACACTGGCATCCTCTTAGGCAATTTTTTTTCACATTAAAACATATTAGATGAAATAGGTAATCGATTGCAGGAGAAAACTCAGGGTGACTATTAACTAGGGCAACACTAATCGAATACTATTATTAATGGGTGGCCTACAACCAGTTTACCCATGCCTCCTGTACTTATAAATAAAGCCGGTAGAAGTATCGCAATGCTACATAGTTTATTGGTGAAACATTGAATCAAACATACCCATTTTTCTCTGTTTTAAGGCTCTAATCTTGCTATAGATAAGAAGAAACATGACTAAATCAACCTTTTGAAGCACTCAACATGATACAGTGAAAGGAGTAAGTTTTCTTACAACAGGCAACAAAGTTGGAATTTGAATTAATAATATTTTAAGAGATCTTCTTTCCTTTAGTCTTTAGTGAATAGTGCACATTTTGTATCTGTATAATATAGTATGGTAGGAATAAGCTTTTATAAAATACTAACATATATTTTTGTCATCCACAGAAGTATTATTTAACTACATATTTTGTATCACTACATCTTACTTATTATTCAGTATATACGTGAATGTACTATTTACAATAAGAGTTTAGGGATAAGAAGATATAATTTAAAGGAATAGAACTCACACTTGCCTGGAGAGAGAGCAGGAAAACGTTTAGGAAAATTCACCCTCACTACACCCGATACGAATTGAGCCATGATCTCCCCGTCATCGGTGGTCTAGTCTATTGCGAGAGTAACGCTGACGCCTTAGATCATGTGGCCACCGAAGCAAGTATTTTGTAATGTTACGCCACAAATAATATTGTTATCTATCAACTTCTCTATCTTCAGATCACATGAATTTACGTATAAATGTTAGTAGATAAAATGATGTATTATCTTCTGAAGCTTTCGCAATAGTTCCTTCCTAGCTTACTATCAGCATCTGACTGTACAGAACGCAGCATGCTAAGAATATAATAATATCCTTCAAACTTTTAACAGTGTTTGCATTCGTCGTATGGATGTGCTATTTATTCTTTGTACTCTGTGGGCCATTGTACATGCCCAAAATTATAATATTACATTTTACCTGTAATCTGAGAATTTAAGGTTAATATTTATTATCTATTTATATTTAATGATTTCTTCTTTGTGAGCACACAAGAGAAATAAATAGAGCAGGAAGTCATAATGCACGTTAAAATTGCTCTCCAACATCTTCAGTCTTGCCTTTCACAAGACAATCCTGCTGATCGGCTGATGCGCATTGACTTCATCTTATTCATATGGGATATTTAATATAACGTTTCTTATTATTTTGATGAAGCTTTATTTTATTGAAATCTTTCTCTCTGAGTGCTTCCATGGCTTTCTTTATAAATTTTTTTTTATAATATGTTGCAATTAACAGCATCTGGTACCAAATATGTAGGGATAACGAAAAGTGAATCTTCTAATCTTTGTTCAGAGGAACGAAGGCTTTAAAGCAAGTCCAAACACTTCTGGTGCACTTGATGGCTGTCTGTAAACTATACGTGTTGGTTTTATGATGTGGGAAAACAGTATAAATTCTTCACTTTTTTTACATAACTTTACACCCTGAAAAATAAAATGAAGGAAATTTGAATGGGAATTTTCTGCGGTACCCATTCGTTGCGTTAGGCTACCAGACTGTACCGTCTCCATACTAGAGTTTATCACTATAATGGCCGGTTAAATGTCCACAGTATGCCATTTTATTCAGCTAGTTAGGGTCAGCTCTTTTAGAAAGATATTTCATATGTTTCAGGTACAGCCAAGTGAACATAGCATAGAGAAGATGTTCCACCACATGTAAATAAGGAATTATTTAATTGACAGTTTGATGGTAGAGGTACCAATTTTCCCTCTCTACTGATATATTATACCGCCCATTCACCATAGCAATGGTGGTAGCTGACCGGTTGCAGAAGATTTTTGTTGCAAGCATTGGTTGAACTTGTGTGGACATATATATATGTGTCTTGGTAATACTATGTTTTCATTCAGAAATTTTAATAAACGCTTGCTTCCTAAGAATTACTTTATAATTGGATTTTTTGTAACTTATTGAAAGAACAAGACATATTAATAAAACCATTTTTGGCTTCGCAATGTGTCAACAAGAGGTATTATAGTACAAAAAATAATAAATAAAAGGTATTATATTCACACTTGTATCTTTTATAACTGGACACTAAAATAATAAAAGATTTTTTATAACTCAGAGAAAGAGCTAGACAAAATATGAATATCAAAATAAAATATTTTTATTTTGTAAGCACCTGTGCATGAACAGAGCTGAACACGGTTTGTGGGGCGTCAACAGACCCATGTTTCAGCTGGTACTCCATCTTAATTCATAAATAAATGTAGCCTTTCATTAGCTATCGTTCGTGAAGCACTCTTAAATTAACAATTTAACTACAGACTCTTCTTTTACAAAAAAAAACAAAAAAAAACAGACGAATGGTTATTTTCATAAAAAAAATTTAGGTGTAAACATTCTTTTAAAAAAATCTGTATTTTGAAAGCTTTTACTGCCAAAAGGGACAACAGCTCATTACATTGTCTTGCAGATAATATAATCTGCTTAATGGATATATGAGAGTAGATCTGATAATGTCTAGTAGCTGCCAGCTACCATAAGTTCTATGGAAATTATGATATACAGCCATTTGAAATAATAAATCCATATTTTTACCATGCATTTACCACGTCCTGACTCTTCACATGTAAGTTTAATCAGTTGTACAGCAGGGTGTTCCTTTCTCCATATTCTTGAAAACTATCACATTTCAGGAATTACTTATGTATCTGCAGAATTTTTATGCAAGACCCAAGATATATTCTTCCCTACGAATAAGTATACATCTGGATCCAAGAGATTAATATGGTAGGTCATAATACTCTAATAGTACCATAATACGCATGTTTGCAAAGAACATATAGGCCTACAGTCGTTTCGACGTAGTATGTTGTCCAAATATATTTGATGCCTATGTTAGGTTCTCATGAGTCCAAGAGGATATCCACGATATGAAGAAGGTGAATGAACTCTTCAAGTCTTACAACGACATTTTCAAAATCGTTTACTAATGCTACAATGAAGGTATCTTTGGCACATAGTGGCTAATCATATTTGAAAAGAAGATATTTTGTCCAGCCTTCCTGCATCGTTCCTCTGTAAGCTTGAGCATGGTTGAGATGAAGATATAGGTTGCTTGGATAGAACGATAAATATTAACTTTTCTAACATAATATTGGCCAGCACTTTACAAATTGTTTCGCACGAAGACATTCCAGGCATTCTAGTGTAGCTTAGGGGATTAAGCCACCATAGACTCAACTAAGCCTAGATTGTCAAAATGTATACGTCCATATTTGACTTAAACTATGTTCACATATCAAATTATGATAAATTAAAAACATTTTGAAGAAAATTGATCCCAACGGCTCAGTGGATTTAGTGCTTTTTGGTCCAACGTGGACCCGAGAAGCTAACGAGTAGCTAGCTCCACCGTCAACCATGAAAATTAACCTGTCCAAACGCGCTTGTGCGGCTTCGTTGTCACTTTTAAATATCAACTTTTTTAATTATCTCAATAATGTTTTTATATAGGCTATTTGAGAGTGCTTCCCCCAGAATAGTTTTTTTTAAGTGAAACCTTTCATACCTTAAAAATTATTATTGTAACCCTTTTCATAACAAGAAAAATTAATTCGCATTTTGTGTCAGTATTTCCTGTTTAGTTTAATACAACTTGTATATAGATATGGTTGTTAATTGGCCGAGTGGAAACAAAAAACACCCCAAAACAAGAAAATATTAAAAATAGATGGCACATAATTCCTTTATGTCAGGAGAGAGGAACGCCTGAACAAAACAAACAAAAAAGCATGCAATTAATTGGTTTAGGGTGCTTTCAAATTTTAACTAATACTACACCCATTTCAGTGTCCTAGTTGTCTAAGGCGTTACTATCGCAATAACCTAGATTGCCGATGGCGAGGAGAGAGGTTTGAATCTCTGTTGGGTGTATTGAAGTTTTTTCCCCAAATGGTTTACCACTATCCTTCCACGCAAATGTGGCTACACTTACTCTAAATATAGCCTTTTTAATCCCTAAAACCATTAACCATTAATGTAATTAGTACATAAGCGTACAATCCGAACAGGTAGCAAGACGTGGTGCCAAAAAGAAAACTAATCTGACAGGGCTGTTATGTCAAGATTTGATCGTTGTTTCATGAACTTTTTTTTTCTTTCTTTGTTCGCTTGGTTGTTTATATTTCACTAACATTTGTAGGTGAAGCCATTGTTTTGAGTTAGAGGCGATCCCCGCGGAGTCTTGTCATCATAGGACGGCGGGAGTCATTTAATTGACTGTTCCCTGGTATATTTCTTACCGGTGAGTCATCAATACGTCAAAAGGCGTCCTACACCAAGAGGAGTCGTGTCATCATACGACAGCGGAAATCATTTAATGTATGGTTCTCTGGTATCTTTCTTACCGGTGAGTGATCAATACATCACCAGGTGTCCTACATCAAAAGGAGACTTGTCATACGGCGGCAGGAGTCATTTAATTGACTGTTCCCAGGTATATTTCTTACCGGTGAGTGACCAATACGTCACAAGGTGTCCTACATCAAAAGGAGTCTTGTCATTATTGTATGGTGGGAGTCATTAAATTGACTGTTTCCTGGTATATTTCTTGCCAGTCAATGATCAATAGGCTACGTTGATGTTGCTGACCACAAATTTGCTAAATATGACATTAATTTGTGTATCGTGGTCAGCTGTAGCTTTATTACTATTTAACTCCGACAATATCATCCATAAAATTGGTAAGACAATTTCATGAATTTTCTGGAGAGTGTCATTTATATATAGAATTTGAGAGCTTTAGTATTTTTTTAAATTGGCTATTTGTAAATAATTTTTGTATAAATTTTCCTCGTAAAATATTATATGAAACATTTTCATATGTATTGTACATTTGAACAACATTTTTGAAGTCTTTTTTATATATAAATATCAAAATTTTGAATCTGCTAACTAACGCCAAATGATTTGTTTTTTATTTGAAAAACTATTATTCAATGTTATTTATAATACTAAACACTTTCGAACATAAATTTTGAGCGAATTATAAAGGCTGTCTTTGACAATTTTTAAATTAAATCAAACAATCATCAATATACTATTATTACAATATGGATATTAAAAAACCATACTTCTTTCTTTATTATGTAAAACACATTTATCAGAAAATTATTTCTAACCAAAGTTTATGATAATTTAAAAAAATGACAAATTATTATAAAATTAGCTTTTACTAAACAACCCTTAAAAATAACATAATTATTGAAGTGTTATTTGTTATGTAATGCAATCCTTAGATGACAACAATGAATAAAATTGGTAGGAAAATTTTTGAAAATCTTTGAATCTTCAAAAATCAGTCAACTGGATTAAGTTCGAACGAAATCAAGATAAACATTTTGGTTGTAGCTACAGTAACAGACAGGCATACGGAAGTGTAGAGACATTCTAATATGGTGTTCAGAAGGAATTGTATGAACCATTTTTTGAGTTTGGGGTAACGTAAAACGTCAAGATCCATCGTAATTTTGAAGTAGGACATTTTCACTACCAGGACTACAGTACTTACTTTTTTCTGAAAAAAGCATAAATGGTTCACAACATAACAATCCGAACTAGTTGAGGATTGTTCTAGTGGTCTAGAAACTTCAGAACTATCTTGCACATAGTTATGTGTGAGCACATTTCGTTTCATTTAGAAGGCGTTCTTATTAATGTTTCGGTAAATATGATACATGTGAGCTTGCAATACTAAAACAATTGTTTTATGGAACAACACGGCCCACCTGTATTGATGGGCACTAAACGTCAAGCTAGGCTGGTCTGGTTTGCCAATGACAAATAGGTTAAGGCTTGAGTCTAAAACAAATAAAATGACGCGTTTTTCCCCATAAATAATTTACCACGCTCTCTCCAAGTAAATTCGGGAACATTTAATTTGAATTACATCCCAATTATGTAATTAAATGATAAAAGTCCTTATAAGCCAAAATATTATGTAAAAAGGTAAGCAGTGAGCTAGCTCTATCCAGTCCACCTCATTACACTCTATCCCTATATTGATTTAGTTCTATTCAGTCCACCTTATTACCCCCTATCCCTATATTGATAGAGTTTTATCCAGTCCACCTCATTACACCCTATCCCTATATTGATTTAGTTCTATTCAGTCCACCTTATTACACCCTATCCCTATCTTGATAGAGTTTTATCCAGTCCACCTCATTACACTCTGTTTCTATCTTTAACTATTTCTACCTAGTTCTAATTACACCCTATCCCTATCTTGATTTAGTTCTATTCAGTCCACCTTATTACACCCTATCACTAACTTTAGCTAGTTTTATCCCAGGGGTTCTTAACCTATGGGCCACCATGGCTTTCAGGACGGGTCACCGTAGTTTAAATAAATATATACATATACATATACGTACACACCTAAGACAATTTCTATTAAAGCATATAATTTGAAATTATAATCTTTTAAGAACACAGTATTACAAACAATAATAAAAACTTGATAATCTGAGCAGATTGAGCATTGAGTCACCAAAGCAGAACAAGCCAATGAGGCATCTTCAAACCAAGTATAGTGCTTTAGTTACTAAAGAATGGAATTTCTTTGAAAGAAAAGAACGGCAGCTGAAGAAGCGACAACGTCTTGACACTAGAAATAAGGCTGTTTATTATGTCCATCAAGCCACTCTTGCTTCTTACCATGTTGCTTGGTGTATTACAAAACAGAACAAACCACATACAATTGGAGAGGATTTGGTAAAACAGGCAGCAATAGACATGGTTTGCATGACCTTTGGAGATGAATATGTAACAAAAATCGAACAACTACCACTGTCGAATGATACTATTTGTAATCATGTCCATGATATGTTGATTGATATTAGAAGACAAGTGGTTTCAGGCATCTAAACTAGTGGGCAGTTTAGTTCTCAACTGGATGAAAATACTGATGTAAGTGACACTGCTCAACTCATAGCCTACATAAGCAATGCCGGACTTAACGAATTGGAAGAATACTTTTTGTTTTACCATCCACTTACCACATATAATATAGAATAATACATTTTTTACTTCACACACATTTGAAGAAGGTTTGTCTTAGAAACAATGCCACATCATCTGTACTGGCAGTACGCCAGTAATGCTTGGGGCATGAGCTTCTGTGCAAGAGCAAAGGAAGTTAATCCTCAGGTAAAAGTGTTTGTCTTATTTATAAGGAAAATCATGCTTCCAAGAGGCTGTCATAGGATTGGGATATTGTTATGAAAGAGGATGTTCAGATCGTCAATTTTATAAAAGCAAGGCTACTTACCAACAGGATATTTAGCCAGATGTGCTTGGAAATGGGCTCTGAGTACAACCATGTGTTGTATCATTCTGAGGTCAGGTGGTTGTCTTGAGGAAATGTACTTCAAAGAGTTGTACAGTAACCCCATGGCTTCTTTGGTGATGAGTGACAGCTCACAGCTAACAGCTGATGGCTTTGAAAAGTTACCAGACCAAATTATGTATCCCTACGCCAAACCATATGATCTTAAAAAACATGTGTTTAGCAACTGTCGGAAGTCATCTGTGAACTGTCAGTCAGCACCAAAGAAGCCATGAGGTTACTGTACCTCTACGCAAGGAGATTGAAATATTTTTGTCAAAAAAGAATGTACACTTAACTTCCCTTATCTCTAAAGAAAAGTGGATATTGAATTTAGCCTAACTTTCAGATTTATTTGCGAAACTCAATAGGTTGAACACCTCAATGCTGGGTCGCGATTACACTGTTAATGACCTAACAGAGAAATTGACCGCATTCAAATGAAAGTTAAAATTGTGGGAAAAGAAAGCAGAATAAAATAATATGGCTTCTTTCCCGACTTTAAAATTGCTTCTGAAATACGAGAGCATTGAAATGACAGAGGTTTAAAAAATTAATAATTGGTAATCTGCAGAAATTAATTATTTAATTAATTTTGAGTTAGATCGCTACATTCCAGAAAAAATGGCTGGATACATTTGGGTGCACGGTCCATTTAACATTGACGTTAAATACTTGACTGAACATTTTTCAGAGTGTGTTTGTCTCAAGGAAAAGCTTATTGAAGTTCAAAGTGATGAAGCATTGCGTCAAAATTTTCAAAAACAAACTGAGTCACTATGTTCATTATATATAAAACTGGGGAAAAAAACTATTCTAGGGAACGAGGTTATGAAAGTGTTACTTCCATTTCCGACTACCTACCTATGTGAAGCCGGCTTTTATAGACTTTCTGTCATTACAACTAAGTTTATAAGCAGACTACAAACAAAGCATGACTTGAGATGAACCCTTTCAAAGACATGACCATTATTTGAAGACCTTACAATAAAAGTGCAAGGCCAAGGATCTCATTGAACTAATGTAAATAATTATTTTTGGAATTTTGTTTTGTAAAAGGTTTAAATTTTCATTTACCACTACATATTATTTGTCACAAAATATTTTAATACCTAGCCTTACCAATAGTGAGTAGTCCCACCTAACATCATCAAAATAAATAATTGTTGATGAAGTTACCGTTCATTACTGTAGTTAATTATTTAAATTTAATACTGAAAATATTTTCTTAATTCTATTATAACAGTCCAATCACATTTTATAATTGCTTATTAGAAAATATTACAGCTTTATATATATTAATAAATATTTACCGCACTTATTTAAATTATTACATTAGCACTGTTTAACTTCAAAAGAGACTCATAGGTCACAAAGTTGATCGTCTGTTGATTTTGGGTCTAGGCCAACCAAGGTTAAGAATCCCTGTTCTATCCATTTGATCTTATTATGCCCTAAATCTTTCAGTTCCATTCTAATGGTATCCTCACATCTACGTCCAGGTTACCCAATGGTCTCTATTTATTGGGTTTGCCAGTCTATACCTTAAAACCGGTTTTAGTGTATTCCACTCGTCCTTCATGTGCCGACTATCATATCCTGCGAGAAAATCACTCAGAATCTCTTAGTATATGATTGTTAAGTTATGCGGACCTGTTTACTTATGTCTAAGCTTGGTTCTGTGCTTAGAAAGTGAACAATTAATCCATTAATAATTATAATTATTGTATACTCATCATTATTTTCACCTGTTAAACCTTTCTATTGTTTACTATATACTAGATTTATATATACCGCATACTTTAAAAAAACAAGTTTAATTCTTAAAATATTAAATTAGGTATTTAAATTATTTAGAGTGGTATTAAATAATATTAAGACTATATCAGAATGTACCTTTAAGTAGTGATTCATAAAGCCTAGCAAGTGTTTCTTTTGTAAGCACCGAAGTATTAAAACTAGACGTAGAAAGATGTTCAAGGAATGTCACATCATACTTAAAATGAAATTAAACCTGACATGGTATAAACCTATCCATCAGTTGGAAACACCGGCAAAGGATCTTACGTTTCAAATAATGTATTCAAATCAGAAATGAAATCTACATTATTTAAAATATAAAAAAGAGATTGGATGTTCGGGAGTGGGATAACCTCCCTTGCCCCCAACCTTTTTTTTTAACATTGCGTGGCGCCGGAACCGAACGGGTTTGTTTTTGATCACGCGGCGTGGTGCCCTCTGAGAGATGTGATATTGTTTCTATCCGGGGGGTCTCTGCCCCCTTCCCATCACAACCCATCTATAGACGGGGGAAGTTCTAAAGCCCCCATGTGGAGGAAAACAGGGTTTACAATAATCTAAGCCCGTCATGATATTGAAATGACAGACTCTGAAGGGTTGGGTTTCTGTTTTCACGATGTTTTATTTCTTATTTGAAGTAAAGTGTATCAATATTACACTCGTGTCAGAAAAGATTTTTTTTTTGGTCAAATGTTGGAATGTCAAATCAGTAGTTATAAAATATTAGTTTTTAAATAATTATATAAATAATAACTATATTGGTGATTTAATATTTTGGATTAATCTTTAACTGTTTTTTAAATTTATTTCTAACAAGCTTAGATGATATATTGTTAATTGTTATTGTTTTGTCAAAATGGAATTAAATTAAGAAAATGTTCAATTGTATTATGCTTTGTTTGAAGATTTAAAATTAAATAAACTGCTAAGATATATTTAGGGTACGGGTTTGATGTCACATATCAGATAATTTTAAAATACATAATGCGATGAAGCAAGAAGATGCATTTTCCCCATTACGTATTAATCTCTCCTTATAGTAAACTATTAAGGTAATGCAAGAGAGAAAGGAAGGGTTGACATTATAGGGTGTAATGCAGCTATTAGGATACGCAGATAAATGAGCAATGATGATGATTGGGCAATAGTAAGGAAGAATTGCAGACATTTTATTAGAAGCCAGCACGGATATAGGTTTAGAAGTGAACGCTGAGAAGAATAAATACTTGAGCACATAGATATATCAGATTGAGGATGACAAATCAGATTTTTAACGGTAAATAATGACATTATGAAATTAGTAGGCCTACAGTCCGGAAATGTGTGCTATTACTCGACCAGTTTGTTATAATCTCGCCTGTTGTCACAAAAATATAGAATTATAAACCTTTCTTTGAACCGGATTGTGTCTTCAAAAACAAAGTTCCAAAGAAAATGTTTGAAAAAAAAAGGTATGCAGGTAGTGCAGAGTAAAGGAGATTACATAATGATGAGTTACATCCCTGTTAATCCTCATAAAATATTCTTAGGACAATAATGGTGTGCGAACCTTCGAAAAGTCGAAGTCGTACTCGAAGGTCAAATCTCCTTCGGCTCCGACTTCGACATCTAAAATAACCTTCGCATATTCGAACAATTTTAAAGTAAGGATAAAAATTCGATAAATTATCTAACGATTTAATTGTGTCTTACTAAATATTACATATTTGAATATTTGATCATAAATGAAACATTTTCCAAGTAATTATAGTTTTTTTAAACACCATTACTGTTCCTAGCCTGTGGCCTGGGTCAGTTTTTTTATCCAAGCCATATACTTTCCACTACCGGCTATCTAGGCCTGTCGTAGCTTCATATGCCTTATAATCTAACTTAAGACTAGGACAGACACAATCTCCGGTCCCCGGTCGTTATCCACCACTGTGAAAGAGTGTACCCATATTTAAATCAATGATACATTTTTCAGCTATGCCAGGAATTGAACATGGGACCTTAACTCACTATACAGACCCACTATCGATTGAGCTAAGGTGTTGGATTAATTTTAGTGCATACCGTAATTTAAATAACCACAATGTAATATTTTTTCAACCGTAAAACAACCAACAAAGAATATTCGAACTTTGATATGACTTCGAGAATATTTCATATATGCTATTCTAGTTCGCTTAGGAGTGAAAAATTAGTATATAATAAGTGAAAACAGCCTATCACATGACTTGGAGTATGAGTGACTATGTTTATAAAAACAGTTTTGGTGACGTTTTATTTGTTAGATAGGCCCCCAGAATCTTATAATACATCAGCATATCCGTGATCATTACTACTATATATACACTGTTTACCCTTAAAGTTAATGTGTTGACTTAAATTACTATATTTTATAAGCCACATAATATTATACCCGATCATGGTAAGCTTACCACCTGTCGGAGGAGACCAAAGGTACAGTCTCACTCACAAAAGGCTACTATCGTTTCAGATTAAATCCTATTACGAACCAGACACTTCATGTAGTCACCTAAGTATAGAAAGTATATTCAAAACCAGGATATGAGTTTCTTAGACAATAAACGAGTGTAAACCTAGATTTCTCCTTTTAGTCTCAGAAATGTAAATTCAATTATTTTATTAATATAAATCAAAATGCTAAATTGATAAATTCATTTTTTAATCTACTTAAGTTGGGAAAGGTTGTCACCAATAAGATGGATGAATTTCATCTGAATTTTTACTTAAATGTTCAACATCTTGATTATTAATGGTTTAGTCTAAAGGGTAAGTGTGTGGAAAGTTATTTTGTGGAAGTGAACCAAAGACAACTTAGAATGAGAAACCCAAAATGACAACTGAAAAATCCCTTGAAAGAAAACCACCCTCAAGGCACCCGGTTGGATTTGAACCTCGACCTCTCCTTCACCGGCAATCAAGTATTTTGTGAGCTTGACGTCTTGAACCTTGTGACCACCGGTACGACCACCAACTGCCTTTAGAAGAGTTGAATATTATGGGTTATAGGGTCAACTTTCACATAGGATCCTAATACGCTACTGGAGAAATATGTTTTCAGTGAATATAAGACGTATTTAACCCTAGTACGCACTTGGAAAAAAAATTCTTGTAACTTTGTGAACTGTGACTAGAGATGGGAAAAACAGTGATTTTACGATATCAGTGAATACAGTGACTGTGATTTTAAAATATCGGTGATTTATACCAGTGATTTTTCACTGTGACCTGTATTCACAGTGTTTTGATGGACCGATATTTTTCACTTTCCAACCACGGTCAAAGCTAGTATTTAGCTGCTGTCCGAGTAGGCGCGTACAATCGAGTATCTAGTATCGAGTATGGAGTATTTCTGAGTACTGGGTATTTACTCGAATAATCCCATGACATTCGGTTGTCGGTTGGAACTTGAAAGGAGAACTAATTACTTGGAAGTTTGGCGGCTTGCAATGGAATTCGATACTTAAAGACTTAACATAAGCTCTTTCTGTCGGCACTCGGCACTGACATTGACATTATTGACATACAGCTACCTAATCTCCGGGTTTCGTGTTGCCTGACTAATGTACAGTCAATACAAAAGTATGCGTTTTAAGAAGTTTAATACAATTGAAAAATAGAAAAATAAAATATGTTATTTAGTATTTTATAGTGAAATGTTATGTAATTTGGGCAAAATTAGTGGTCCAACAAACATTATGTTAAACTTGAATACCAATATTAACTTATTTTACGTACTATGAGAAACTCTTGTAATTGTGTAATTTATTTAGTGATTCCCGGCAAAGATTTATCTGATTACCAAACCCTTCCTTCACCTCTGACAAGACATCTTGTGAATGTGGGGAATGCCAGGCCTCCACCGTGGTTCGGATTCCACGTTAAACTGTAGGTCCTTCATTTCATCTCACAATCACCCTACCATTACACATTAGCGTAAGTGCGTATAGCCCGAACGGGTAGTAAGACGCGGTGCTAATAATAATAATATTTAGTGATCTATTTCACTACAATTAAAATTTATGTGAGATTAAAAATGAACATAACATAATGGTGATTTGTTTAGAAAACGTTTGGAAAGCAGGTCATATATTATATTATTGTAGTGTTATTTTATTTTAAATACCGTACATATAATAGTAGATGAGCTATACATCTAATAGAAGCAAATAAACCTATAAGATGCTAGAAAATATTTAATCAATTATTATATAAACACACTTTAGATTAGACTATAGGATGATGAGGATCATCAACGCATTGTAAATAATATATTAAGGTTTATTTCTATTTTTTCTATTTTGTTACTTATTTTAATTCATTATTTACGATTTTGGGGATAGGATCACCGAAAAAAAGAAATGATTTTTTTTCGTAGCCTACTTTTAAAAAGAATCCGAAATGTGATTTGCTTAGTAAACTAAGCTTGCTTTTGAATTTTGCTCTTAACAACAAATGTTTTGTATTGAAAATGCATGTGAAGGAAACATTTAAACTATTAAAGTCATTTTTACGTAGCAATCTTATACTGTTTTTGATAAATGAGCTCTAAGAGATCAAGTGTTTTAAATAGAAATAACACGTAAAACATGCCAGTCAATAAGGTCGATTCTCAATTAGTTGGTAGAAAATAAAAAATAAAAGAATAACAAAGGCCGTGAAGCGAGTATTTATTCGAGTGTCTAGAAAAAGAAGCAATACTAGCTCCGTAGCTCGAGTATTGCGAGTATTTCGAGTATTGTGAGTATTTCGAGTATTTCGAGTATTTCGAGTATTGTGAGTATTTCGAGTATTTCGAGTATTGTGAGTATTGTGAGTATTTCGAGTATTGTGAGTATTTCGAGTATTTCGAGTATCACTGATATCTCAATCACCGATACTTTTGGGATCGAGTAACTGGGAGTATCAGTGATCCAATGGTATGGGTGAAAAAATCACAGTCAGTGATATATCGCCCATCTCTAACTGTGACGATATTATCTTATCAGCCCCTTAAACTCATACATAATATCTTTAATACGCAATGATATTAAAAATTATAATATATTTAACATTCTTTTGGCTGTAGGATCACTCTTCCTTCCTTCTCTTGCCCAGACAGGCTGGAGTCTTCGTTGGAAGTAAACAACTGTATAGCGGGGGCGTGGTGCAACGAGTTGTAGATAATTCGAGAAGGTAGGAATTATCTGTTAGGTACAGTACGTCAAGCAAGTGGAATCTCACGTCAGTCTCTGTGTAGATGTCGTGAAGATGACACGCTTATCCCGGATCAGGCATTTTAATAGAATTGAATATAATTTACCCGAGTATCGATAGGGACTTCGTACTGCTCAACATAAACCACACCGACATTTTCATTATGATACAAGTGATTGATGAGGTGAAGGCCTCGTCATGTTTGATAACGGGTCACGTAACCCATTTGTTCATATCAGTAATGTTTTAACTAAACAAATCATTGATATTTTATAGCTCATTTTAATTTAATAATCATATAATAATGTGATTCTTCGGCGCAAAGCAAACTGGATCGGACACATCCTTAGGAGGAACTGTCATCTGCATGACGTCATAGAAGGAAAATTGAGGTAAAGAGGAGATTAGAAAGGAGGATTCAAATACTAGATGACTTGAAGGAAAGAAGACAATTTCGGGAGCTAACGGACGAAGAGGCAGAGGACAAAGTACGTTGAAGGGTGAAAAAAAAGGAATGGACCTGTCGTAAGACAGAACACATAATAATAATAATAATAATAATACTCCCATGACGTGATGTTATAGTGGAAAATCGTGAATAGGAGACATGACATGGTTAATAAAAATAAGTAATCAAACCCCCAGAAAGATCACAAGGGATCTGTACGGAATATAATATGTTAATGATGTTGCTCTTGTTTCTAACACGATTTTTTAAGTGTTTTTGAAAAACAGTTTGTGATACGTTGGTTAACTGTTTGCAAACAAGTTTCCGTGCTTCCTTTACGTTTCATGAAGAGTAAACAATGTTTTGTTGTTTGTTTTTGTTATCACCATGTCTCAGTACATGTTCGGGATGTACGCTTATGTACTAGCTAAGCTAATGTTTTTAGGGATTAGGAAGGTTATATTTAAAGGAAGTGTACCTACATTGGCATTTAGGGAGAGTGGAAAGCCGTTTCGGAAAAACCACCCTTCTTACGCCCTATTGAGATTCGAGCCTTAAGAGGAGGTCATTGTTATCGACCCTTGAAAAGTCGTAAAACTAGATGTGTGTGGATATGATTTAGTAAATGTTCATTTTGCTTGCAAATGATAAGGATTTTTTATGGTTAACATAGACATTATATGTAAACAAATTAGTCTATTGTATATTATTGTAAAATTTATAGTTTTTTTTATAAAAAAATCCACACAAACCTTCAATTAGGTACACTTTTCTACATAAGCCAATCATCAAATCTTAACAGTTTTATTCTACCTCTTAAACACACCTAGATCAACATCATGTACTAGAACTATTAATAAATAATATTTTTTTTATATTTCTACTTTTATTTTAAACAAATATATTTAAAAAGTATTTTATTATTTATTTTATTTTCAACACTTTTATAGCTAATGAGATTATTCTAGTACAGTAGCACTATAAATTATGACAATTATAAACTTATTTTAAAATTGTATGCTCTCTAGATCCAATAGTTTTTACAAAAATAGTACCAAAAGGGGTAAAAATGTAATTTGGAAAATTTGCTATTAAAAAAATGTTGATGTATCTACTTACAAAACATCTGATTAAAATAGTCCCGTTCCATAAATGTCTTCATTTTTGCTGTCTTCATCCTCCTGCCTCCTTTTATTTGTTCTTTTCCTTGTTCTTGTTTCTTTGGTTATCTCTTTGGCTGCTATCTCTGCCTTGATTACACGTTCTCTAGCTATGTCTTTCAGACCCTTTATCATATTTTGACCAGGCTTTATTCCTATATTTTCTAGCACTTTTAATCTACTGCAAGCACGATCATTAAAACAGATCACAGCATCAAGAGCTCTAACTTTGATAATTGTTACTCCAACAAAAACCGTATTTGGTACCCTTTCCCATATCAAATGGTTGAAGCTTTCATTAAGGTTTTGTGTCTATCCGTGCAAACGCTTGGTTAGAAGCTTATCAGCAACAAAGTATCTGTAAATAGGCTTGATGGCCTCAAGTACAGTTTGAGGCAAAGCAACATTGCTGACACATTCTAATTTTTCCATAATCACTTCATCTCAATATGGCTTAGCCTCACAAACCTTTAGAAACCCTTTCGAGTCCTCATCTCAAAGGTAACGAACATACCGCACACCATGGAATGCCTCTGATCGCTCACATATCTGAAGAACTCCTCCCCCCTCCACTGTATCCATCAAAGTTTTTTCTAAAAATATGGTCATTGTTGACCATGGAGTAGCCCTGAGAGTGCTTTGTGAAGACAGTCACATCCACAACTTTTCCAGTGTTGAAGGATGTCGCTGTGACAACGCCATTGAGTGAAGTGTGTCCCCTCTTCTGCCACGAGCCATCAAATTCAGCTGCTACATATGTGTTGACATCATTTTAGGATATAGTCTCTTGCACAGCCTTGCGCATTGAAGCGCCATAAACATCCTCTAAGCTTGACAACATTACTTTGTTGTATTTTTCGAAATTGACTACTGGCAAAGGGAGATCCATCATAGCACATAAAGTGTATGCTGCACGTAAACAATTTCCAGCGCAACGTATTGCATAAGCAAACATTATATTTATTTTAGAAAGTTTATGATGGTTTACAAGGAAAGTATTTTTTTTATAAACAGTCAATTCATTCAAGCTTTATTCTTGTAGCCAAACCCCTTAAGCTTGATTTTTCTTCAATCAGTTCCATGGAATTTGTATTTTTACAACTAGGACACATCCCCATTTATTAATGAATTTTGAAATAACACTTTGGTCAGTAATTGTATTTCCTGAAACATACTTTTCTTTGTCACACTCACTTTCTTGGAATATGTAGACCATGGGTTCCGAACCTGAGGGTAATTACCCCTACGGGGTTAAACAGCTATTCTGCGGGGTGATAATGCTGGTAATTCTTGGTATATAGATTATTAGAATGACAGATCAGCGCCACGTGGCTTATGCTCTCTCACACTGCATGTACACTAATAAAAAGCGTGGCGATGTGTGTGTAGGTAGGTAGCCTCTCACTTTTTTATAGCCCTTTCCAGCAGCTGCCGCCGCCGGCCCGCTTTCTTGCATACGAAGGAGAGGGGTGAGAGCGCACGGAGACGGACGAGGACGACTCAGTTTGAGTTTACTCGAACACTAACTCGCACGTTTCGTTTGTTTTGCATTGTACTTAGTATCAAGCTGTACAAGTGTACATACTGTTATACAAGATCCTACGCTCTAAAAAATATTGATGTATTATTTGTAGGTAAGTACCAACAATAATAATTTTCACTTGTTTTGATGTTTTTTTAAAATATTGTTATTAGTAAACCAATTATTTCGCGTCATGAAAGGTTATTTTTCATGCAACATGGTGAACGATAGAATAGAAGTCGTCAGCCAGTAGTTCATGTATTTTTATATTGTCCGTTCATTTCGTAACAGGGATTTACGATTGTCTTAGGTGAGATGGCTTCTACATCCGAAAAAAAGCGCTCGTAAAAAGAAGCATTTCTACAATGGGGTTTCAAGAATCTTGTTGACAGAAATATAGAAAAGTCTCAGTGTGTTATATGTAATAAATTTCTAAGTGCAGAGAGCATGAAACCGAGAAAATTAAAAGAACATCTTGAGAAACTTCATAAGGAGTTCGCAGGTAAATACATTGATTTATTTTTAAGAGAAAAGAGAGTGTTCTGAAGTCTTCCGCGATTGTATTCCACAGGAAATGTACAAAAGGCAACGGAATCGTGTCCTCAAGCTTCGTATCAAATCGCTTATCGCATTGCCATGAACAAAAAACCGCACACTCTAGGAGAGGAACTCATCAAACCTTGTTTGTGTGATGCAGTGTTGCTCGCTATTGGTGAGAAACATGTGGCTAAGAATAATCAAATATGACTCTCCAATACAACAGTTCAAAGTCATATTTTAGAGTTGAGTAATGACATATTAGCAACCGTTATTTCTGAAATTAAAGAAGGTAATATGTTTGCGCTGCAATTGGACAAGTCAACAGATGTAGCTTCGTGTTCACAATTACTGGTATTTACTCGGTACACTAAAGATGACCGTGTTAAAGAGGAACACTTGTTCTGCAAGTCCTTGCCAACCACTACTCGCACTGGTCAAAGTTGGTTGACGTCAATGATGGGTATTCGTTCTGGATTTCAAGCACTCACGAAACAAGTTGCTCCTCAAGTTTTATCTTATCACTGCATGATACACCGTTACACCTTGGCTGCTAAGACGCTTCCTTCAGATTTACTAAGTGCGTTGAATGACATAGTAAAAATTGTGAATCATTTTCGTGGCAGTGCTACGAATTCCAGATTATTCAAAGTTTTGTGCAATGAAGTTGGTGCCAAATTTAATGGTCTTTTGTACCACACAGAGGTACGATTTTTGTCGAGAGGGAAAGTCTTAAACAGGGTTTATCAGCTCCGTGAAGAAATAGAATTGTTTCTTGAAAACCAGAGAACACAAAAATAAATATATTTGTACTCAAAAATAAAAGATACTACATTTGTCGAAATGCTGGTGTATCTTGCTGATTTTTTTCAGTGAAATTAATTGAATATCTCATTACAAGGAAATATGACTAATATCTTGACAGCACGGGATAAAGTTGCAAGTTTTCTGCGTAAATTGGAACTTTACCAATGCAGAGTTCAAGTTGGCGATTTGTCGATGTTTACATAACTGTGTGAGCAATTGGTAAATGATGAATCTGAAAAAAATAAGTTTGAAATTTCTGTGATTTACCATTTATCTGCTGTAATAGACCCACTGAAGCAATATTTCCCAGACATGGACAATTGTCAGTCCCATTATTGGATATTAAGACCACTTTCTACTGATGATGACATTTTTAAAGACGAAGATGTGTCAGCCAAAGTAGAATTTCTTGGATTACGCGAGGATAGCACTTTCAAAGTGGAATTTTAAAATTATGACCTCGATATATTTTGGTGAAAAGTAGGTGCTGAATATCCTATTATAGGTGACAGAGCTCTAAGGATGATACTACCTTTTGCTACCAATTATAGATGTGAGAGTTGTTTCTAAACTTTAGTAACAGTAAAAACAAAGGCCAGAAACCGTCTGTATCGATGTGGAACATGACTTGAGATACGCGGTAAGTGAAACTAAAGCTAACATAAAAAACCTACGAATGCAAAACAATTCCAACCTTCACATTAACTGTCATTAATTAACTAAGGAAGTACATTGAAATTGTAATTACGTATATTTTTGTGCAAGTTTATGATTATTAAAGGCTATTTGTATTCATCTGTTGTTTTCTTTGATAACATTTTAAATGGGGGTACAATCAGTTTCTCTGATAGGTTATAGGGGTAACAAGACTGAAAAGGCTAGGAACCGCTGATGTAGACCAACTTTTTTCCTATGCACTAGATTTATTTTGACGTGAATACGTCTTTAAATTTGCTACCATATGGGGGCAATCCAAAAAACCTAATGATAACAAAATTGGGGGATACAGTTTGGCGTTGTAGTTTCTACCTTTATGGTGATCTTTTGTAAGAAAGAAACAGTTAAGGTCACTTTCACTGTCACTTAGATAACTAAAACTCGTGCGGGAGAAATAATTTTAGGACCCCACACACGATCAGTCCAGCTCTTATTTATGGCTGATCAGTCAGGACAGATCAGTTTGGATTAAACCGACGCCTTTCTCACACCCCACTCAGGGTCAGCCCAATACTCTGTATGAACTGAAGTGAAGCCTTGTATAAACATGCCAGTCCGAAATATCTAGTGGTCAATACTGGACGTATTTTTGTGTTCTGCTTTAATTTGGAGGAAACTTTGTTTGCTGCCATTTCACTTATTGTTATAGAGCGGTAATAAAAGATTGAATTGAAAAGAAAAGTTGGATGAAGGATTAGTTTTTAAAGTGAGGACAGTATTGTTATTAATATCCTGCAAGATCCTTGAAGCCGTTAAACACGCGCAAGCCTGAATGCACAATAAAAAGAAATGTATTGAAACAATTAAATATTGTAATACTCTCTAAAAAATTTGTAACAAAATTAACACAGGGGATCTACACATAAAGTTTATTCCACTACACTCGGTGGACTGGTAGACTAATGTTTAGGATTGACTTTTCACCCGCTCTCCACACACATATCAATTTGTTTTGAAAGCTCTAATGGTCCAAAGTCCAGTTTGATAGAAAGTCATCAATCCACAAGTCCGTCAGTTCTGAATGATCAGTCCACCATCCTTGCATGCACACAGCAACTCTGATTAGTCCGAATTACGGTGTGTGGGTCCCTTTACGAAATGTGCTGTTCTTTACTGCTAGTTGTTTTATGTAAGGATCGTAAATACTAAAAAACACAGTATATATTGTTCCTTTATTTTTAAAAAGTGGAACCAAGTGATGCTCCAGTACGGCCTTCACTATTCCTCATAAATACTGCTAAAACCATCATGAAATATATGCTATGCTACATCTGGACGCTAAACAATGTTTAACTGTATTCATAAAAAACATAATTAGTGGTAATGAGTTATATTCGATTCGTCGTGGAAAGAACTCATTTCAGGATTCATTTATTACCTGAGTATGGTGCCTATGCAGAGCCAAAACATGTCGGACTTGTGATTATTTCACTCCAGAATTACAAGGATCAAGGGCATTCAAAACTTTCAGATAGAAATAGATCTCAACTTTCATTTAACCTCTTTATATTTTTATATCCCACTTTTGTCAAGTTAACTTATCTATCTTATTACACTGTATTATCTGTTTCATCTAATATTATCTCATGTTCTTTAACACTGGTTTCATAAAATATCGATAGTTTATTGAATTGTGATATTATAACTTCCTGAAATACAAGAATAAGCAAACTTATAAACTTTTATCAAAGGATAGGCATCAATTCTCTAATAAACTCAATTAACTTTTGTTTTAATTATAACTTTATCGTCTTGTTATCAGTATTATACACTTCATCTTTAACTTTAACTCATGTCTTTAATATATGTATTTTAATATGTTTTTTGTTTTTGGTTATATATGTGTTTTCTGACTCAAATTTTTAATGTGTTTTTATAATATCAAGTGTTACATTTCAACTTTTATTTTAAAAAAATTCTCTTTTATCACAATCCTTAGACTCAATGCATAATCTCTATTCCTTGATCACAATCAATGATTTTACTTGAATTCTTGTTTTATTAACAATTTTGCTAAATAGCCCATATACTTTTTATGACAAGTAAACTTAATTGTATTATCTTTATAACTTATATCAATAACTTAATTTTATGTCTTATTTTTCTCTTTCAATTGATTTCTATTTTTACCAATTAGAATGTTTAACTGTTTGCAAACAATATGACAACAAATTTTATACAAATTTTCCTGTTGTCATATGTTTGGGAGCAGAAACAAACCTTTTATAAACATCAATTAAGAGTTTCCGAACAAAATTTGCAAAAAAAGTTTCACAAGTTTGTACTAGGCTTTAGATGCATTACAAAATGTTATGAAGACAAGTAGACTTAACCCCTGTCACTTTATGCGACGAGCATTGGCAATTTGTGCTGCAGGTTTGTGTATTCTACACGCCACAGGGGCCAATATTGTTCACTCAATCCAATTTGTATGTTAATTTTTTTTTAACCAAATAATAAGTTGAGTCAAAGATAAAGATCTCCTTTGTTTCTAAAATTCTAAATAAAGACAGATTCAAACTAAGAAAATTAACACTCTGAAAGAATGATGAAAATTGTGAAAATTATCAATTTCTATTGTGGTCGGTCAAAATCAAACCTCGATATTTCAAAATTATGCATGGTTAGAATTCGTGACTGTTAACAGTGCAACATAACATACTGTTTTATATTGAGTTGTAAACCTTTATTAATTAATTTCTTTTTTATTTTATTTCTTTTGACAAAAGTTTGCTAAATTATTTTAAAAGTTAATAAGTGGCTAGGTGGTTACTGTACTTTTTTGAGGGGTGAGGATGAGTTTATTCTATAATTTGTGTGAAGGTTTCAGTTGGTTCAACTATAGATCGTCTTTCCTATAAATACTCCTACCCCCCACATTTCACCCTTCTCTACTCCCCCTCCCCTCTAACCTTCCCAACTCCCCCGACACAAAGTCATCTCCCCTTGTCTACCTCTCCCACACACCGGTGTGGTGTTAACCTCAAGCTGCTTCTTGGATTGAAAGGTGCCGCTCACTAATATTTTATGATCCGTCAAACGGGTCGTAAAGGCTAGAAAATAGGAGGAAGAAACACAAGAACACCTTCAAAAGACTACTTTGTAGTACAAGAGATTTAAAACTTTAAAAGTAGTTCGGAGCGACAGGGAATTGAGGGAAAGGTATTACGAACTGAAAATAAAATGGATATTTTTTTAAAAATGAATTCGTTACATTGTTGTAAAATTGAAACCAGGAAGGGAAGAAAGAAGTTATTTAAAATATTTTAAGTTATGGTACATTAAAAGTTTTATTTTTTGAAAGGTATATTAAACACGAACTTACATATTGATTTATAGTTCTTGGAAAACCTTTCTAGTGTCTAGTGTTAGCTGGAGCGGCCATACATAAGAATATTTCCATAGAGGGCAAAGGACGGAACAAAAAACTTATTTTAATTAGCTGATGAAAGACGCCTACACAATAGTGTAATTAATGTAAAAATCACAAGTTTTAGAACAATTGCGAACGTCTGGAAAAGGAAAGTTATCTCAAAGAATGATTCAACGATAATTACATGTAATAACCCACATCTGTGGTCACATGGCTTGCATGCGGGTTTGTTGCGTAGCGTGTCATCGTTGCGTTTCATCAAGTGATACGATACGGTGCAACAATGTCTGATTTTTTTTCCATATAATTACTGTGTATCCATACTAAAATGGAGGATATGTGACTACGACACGAATCAAACCTCACTATTCAGATCTTCTGCATCAATGAGCACATCTCTGAAAATAGCAGCATCCTTATGCATTTTAATGTTCATCATTCTAAGTTGAAAAAAAGAAACGTTAATTGTTTTAACACTTTATTGTAGTCCTCCAGAAGTTTTGTGGCCTAAATTAGGTCATTTTTACGGTATTTTTCCATAAACCATATGGTATATTCCTTACTCCCCTCCATTGCTGCAAAAAGATAAAAACAATTAAGGGAAATATACAGTAACAAATTTAAATCCCTACACAGGGTTACAGCTGAGTGTCCTCAACAGGCACGAACGTGCGACGCGTTAACATCGCAGCCCGTCCAATAGGGTCCCTCTCGCAATATACTGGATTGTCAATAACGGGGAAATCTGGGTTCAGTTCTGGTCGAGTGTATAGATCGCTGTCTTTACGAAATGGTTTTCCGCGCGCTCTCTATATAAATGCGGATAACACTTCATGTATATTAGACCCTCCTAATCCTTAATAAAATAGCATAACTAATGCATATGCAGATAGCCAAAAAGGTTAATGAGATTAATTGTAAAAAAGATCGTTCTTTTAGAGAAAATATTCCATGAAATTATTATGTATGACTTAAAACTCGTTTATAATTTTAAATATACTGTACAAACTATTGCAAAGCTTAGCTCTCTTGCCATATTCTGTTAACCGCCCAAATTACATAAGGATGGAAATAATAGCTTAATTGCATGTGTGATCAAATGGAACTTGGAACCAAAAACAAAATTAATAAAAATATACAATTTTGGGAACGCCCACTCTTGTGGTCAAATGGTCTAAGGCATCCGTGAGCAAACTACAGCCCATGGGCTGCATGTTGCCTGGGTCGTCAATTTGTGTGGCCCGAACGCTTTTGGACAGTTGCATACGACCGACTATTTGCTATGACATATTAGATTTTATGTGCTACTTTTTTGGAATACCAAATTTATATAGTTATATGAGAAATAAACGTATTTTTGTGTGAAAATAAATTTCATTGTCTAATAAATTAAAAATTTTGTCACATGTGGCCCTCTAGAGACCTTACAGATGTCCATGTGGCCCTCGAGAAGAAAAGTTTGCCCACCTCTGGTCTAAGGCCTTTCTCTTGTAATAGGTTGGGCTATCGATGTCAAAGAGGTTGGGGCTCCAATCCTGACTGGGTGTGTACTGAAGGTGTTTTTTTCTTAAATGGTTTCCACCTTCTTATCCTCCCCCACAAATATTGGCCTGTCTCCTGTTCATACGACCTTTCTCAATGATACCCCTATTGGTGGGATTAAATGCGGATATTCCAGACCGGTAGTAAGATCGATAAACGTATGAAATATTCGATTAAAAGGCATTATCAAGGGGATGCCCACTTCAGTGGTCGAATGGTCCGTAAAGCTATTTTCAACCTTTTTAAACTCACGAAACACTGAACATGGTGCTAAAATTGTCAAGGCACACCATCAGTTTCATTAAAGGGGTGATTTAATAATTAAAAACTAATAGTCCCTATTGAGATTGTGTTTAAAATTTCAAAAGCTAAGACTCTAAATCATTGGGCTATTCTTAAATAAATATGTTTATAATGGATTTTAATATATTAATTTTTAGCTCCTCAATTTTCTTCTCACTTTTTTTTATCTTCCCCCAAACACCCACAGCTCACCGGTTGAAAAACATTGACCTTTGAGGTCACTCTCGCAATAGACTCGACTTCCTATGAAAGTGATATCGGGGCTTGAATCCCGGTCGAATACACTGAGGACTTTTTCCCTAAATGGTTTTCCACTCTAACTCCACGTAAATGTGGGTACATTTCATATAAATTCAACCTTACTATCCCAAGATTAATGGCTTAGTTATTATTGCATATGCCTTTAACCAGATTGAGTTTTGAGAGACAGTCATAATAAAATAAAATAAAATATTAATGAGTTTTTGCTCTGATATTGCACTAGACTGCATTTAAACTGATCTTGCTCTCAACAGTTAGTCTCACACACATACAGGATATCCATTTCTGAAAGTGAATTATTAATAACAAAACGCCCATGTGTGTGTGTGTGTGTCTATTATATCCTTGTTCTCCGCAGCTCATCAATTCTTCAATGACAGTTTTTTGAGGGATAAAAACTCTTGCCTTGCCAGGGATACACGCCAATCAAGATCGGACGGGCCGAATGTTCGGTTGGGGGTAAAGGAAACTACTTCGGGAACAGTGCCTGTGTGAATAGTTCAGGAGGCAGGCGACATGAGCAGCACCGACGCTTTTGCCTGGGCTCTTTTTGATGGACGTCCAGGTGGCAAACAGACGCCGCGGCGTCCTTTTGTTCGTAGCCGCGTGTGATAGCCGGCCTCGTCAATACTAGATAATGTCGTCTGAATGACGGCTTTGCGGTGTCAGGATAGGGTAGAGGGGGGATGTGTTTTTAATAGCGATAGCTCTCCAACCTGACTGACTGGTGGATTAATATTCGGGTGAGAACGAGAATGACTAATAAAAAAAATGATTGACACGGCTCACACTGGATTGAAACACAAATTTTTGTCAAATAAGGTTTGGAACTCTATGTTTGTAAAATAGACTGTGGTATTTGCTAGGAATAGCATTGATCTTATTATAAATTTTTTAGCATCGCGTGATATCACCCATCCGGGTAGCTATACGCTTAAGCCCAATATTGCTAATGGTTTTATGGGTAAGGAAGGCTAAATTCAGAGGAAGTGTACTCACATTTGCGTGGAGGGAGAGTGTAAAACCATTATTGGCCAAACCACCCTCAGCACACTCGACCGATATCCGAACCTCAATCTCCCCGTCATTGGCAGTCTAGTCTATTACAATAATGACGCCTCAGACCATGCGGCCACCAGAGTGGATAAATACTGTGCTAACCTTGGATATAGTTGGAAGAACTTTTGACTCAGGATAACGGGTTTTTATTTTAGCCCAGGGCATACTTTTATTATTATTATTATTATCATCATCATCATTATTATGTGACTCGCGTCTTACAGCTGGCCCGGGATATCCGCATATGTACAACATTTAGAGATGGTGTGCCCTCATTGGATTAGGTAGAAAACTAATTAAGGAAAGTACCCGTCTGGAATTCAAACCCAACCTCTCCACCATCAGCAAACCAGACAATACGATACTGACACATTTGGTTGGTTAGTAGACAGATATGTTTTTGTTGTTATCAACCTTTATATTTTGAATATGGTTTAATAATTAGAGCTCAGTTCCAAAAAGATGTGTTAATATATGAATTATATTACTGCGCCTACTTCTAATCTAGAGTTAGCTGGTTTGCAAAACAAAACAAATTTATGTAGAGGTGTTAATGTTTGTTTATTTTACGTATTTTGAGTCCTGAAAAACCAAAAAGTTAAAAAAAAAAATACATTGAGTTTCCATTTAGGGCTTCTATTAACAACTACTTTTCTTGCCAAAAGACACTGATAGCGTGAAAAATCAGGTTGGCAGTGGTTTTTATCTGAGTCTTGAAAATGAACGTAATTAATTTTATTGATATTCTCATGTATTTATTTGAGTTGGTTTGTTGGCCAAATTTCACCCTTTAAAAAAAATTGAGTAATAAGAACAAGTTTTTGACCTGAATTGCAAACAATTTTTCAACTTCCATTTCAGTCCATTCATGGCAAAACATTGCATTATTATGAAACTCAATCCACCCTTTCTCACCACCCATTCAGAATATATATAATTATTACGCTAGTGCACTAGGTATGATAGGTAGAATTTAGAGAAGCTGCACCTTTATTTTCGTGAAATAAGAGTGTAAAATCATTTAGGAGAAATAATCAGCACTAGGCCTACAACTAACGGAGATTTGAACACCAACCTCTTGGTCAAAGCGTTGCCATCTACGATAAAACAAACCTCAATTCAGAAGACGCATCACATCTAATAAAAATAATGTATATATTTTTATGTAGTCATGACTCGTAATAATTCATTTGCACTTTTCAAGTTAATCATTCAGAAAGTGTCTTCTTTCCAAAGGGGCTAGGTTTGCCCACGAAAGTTTTGGTATATTTTTATAGATGAACAAATAAATAATTGCTTGAATCATTATGTATAATATATTATATAAATGTAATAAATAACTTTAGTTTGTTTTTTATATGTACACGTGGTAACAACTAACAACTAGAATATATACTCCTATCTGTATCCACAACTGAATAACTTAACAATGTACCAGAATATGATTGAAACTGTTTGAGATTTTAAAAATCAATAATAACAAATACACATTTCATAATCATTCGTCTCACAGAGATGTTTTATCGCTTTGACAAACTATGTCAGTGCATACCACTTGTCACGTTTCACAAGGTAGGATGAATAAAATAGGGTATTTCCTAACTTTTCACCAACCAAATATAACTAGAGCTACCAAGGATCACCAACACCATACAATCTTGTTAATATTATCAGAATTTTATTAAATTAAATTATGTTCAGTCTTAGAATGATAATTTTAAGAGCAGTTAATTAAATTTTGAGTACTATCTAATGTATTTAGATTTCAAAACTTTTAAAATTAAATAAGAATAAGTTTAATCAATTGAATTAAGTTAAATTTTAGTACAAATATTTTAAAAACATTGAATTAAATCTAGGAGTTTTATTTAATATATTTATATTTTAAAACTATTCTAAGCTTTTAAATTTAACTTTTTAACACAGAGATTACCCGTTTCGATTACCGTGTTATTCAAGGTATCACTTTAGCAATGACTGGATTGTTGATGAAGAGGAGATCAAGGTTCAAATCCCGGTAGTGTGTTCTTAGGGTGAGTTTTCCTAAATTCTTCCCACTATCCCTTTACGTAAATTTGGCTACACTTTCGCATCATTACTTATTAGAATAATATATGCGTACAACCCGAACGGGCGGTAAAAAGAAAAAAGCGTCACCTATTGGGTTAACCTCTGAATAATAAAGGTATCTTGAGAAAGTGTACCAGCGTTAGTTTGGGGATAGGAAAGGAAAACCAGCAGAATAATAGGTAATAAAATAATATTATTATGAGGAAAACTATCCTAGATATTACGTTGAAAATATACTCGCTGGTTGATTGACCTGAGTAGAGACTTAGTATGGTAATTGAAATTCTTACGTTAAATCATTTATCGCCATCTTCATCTATATCAATAAAATTAAGAGTTTGTGTATCTGTCATGAGCAATGCACAATATATATCCCCTCACCCCTCTCAAAGGCCTGAAATTAAAATATTATAAGCCCCTATGCATAAACATAGGCACCTCGAAGCCAAAATTTTGAAATTTTGGTTAGAAATATTTTAATTAACTAAAAACCGAATAGATTAAGAGATATTAACGCCACGAGAAAGCTTTACTACTACATTTCATACAATTTGTAATATATTTTGGTGGTCATGGTAGTTTGGTGGCCATGGTAGATAGGTGATCATGGTAACTTGGTGGCTATGGTATATTGGTGATCATGGTAACTTGGTGGCTATGGTAGATTGGTGATCATGGTAACTTGGTGGCTATGGTAGATTGGTGATCATGGTAACTTGGTGGCTATGGTAGATAGGTGATCATGGTAACTTGGTGGCTATGGTAGCTTGGCTGCCAAGGAGAGAAAACAAGAAGAGTTTGATACCTACAACAAACTCTTCATCTCATGTCACCATCATATTATATTAATAATGTTAAATGCTGTGATTTATTTATAATAAATAGCGTTTGTGTATTAAAATATTTACCTATAAATCTTTTTTAACCCTTTTTATCCTTTATACCCTACAGACCTAAACCCTTTAAACCTTACATCCTTTATACTCTACACCTTTTATAACCTACACCCTTTATAACCTTTTAACAAATTCTTAAACTTTTTATCCTTTTTACACCAAAGGATTTATTTGGGATAAGCCGGGTAGTTAATGTAAAAAAGGAAAAAAAAAAGAAAATGCCAAAAGTGGTCAAATGTAAATCTAATCAAAAGAGCAATAAAACCAAAACGTCAAAAATTGCAAAAATTTCTAAAAATGACCACAGTGTAAAAAAGTCCCAGTTGAAATAAAATTGTAAAAAGGAAAAATAGGGTAAAAATGTGAAAAAGGCAAGAAATAGGTAATAAAAGGGTCAACAGGGATAAAAGAAATTAAAAAGTTAAAATTATTTAAAAAAGGAAGAAGGGCAAAAGTTTAACGAGTTAGAAAGGGTAAATAAGGTAAAAATGATGTAAGATAGAAAGGGTAAAAATAATAAAAATTGTAAAAACTAAACCTAATCAAAAAGGGCTGTGGTCCCAAATATAAAAAATCGCAAAACTGACAAAAAAATCAAAAAAGGACCAAAAGGGCACAGATAAATCAAATGTTTAAAAAGGTCAAAAAGAGTAAAAATGGTAAAAATGCCAATAGTAAATCATCAAAAAAGGTAAAAAGTTAAATAGGTAAAATAAATGAAAAATATAAAAAGATTTAAAAGCCACAGAAAGGGTGAAAAAGGAAAGAAAGGGTAAAAGTTTGACGGGGTAAAAAAACGTGAACGAGGTAGAAAATGTAAGGAGGACTAAAAGGGTAAATGGGGAAAAATGGTTATTACTTTAGGGTAAAGAGGGTAAAAAGGTTAAAAAGACGCAAAAGAAAAAAAGCGGAAATGGGTAGAATATAAAAATGTTAAACGGGGTAAATGTTTAGTGGAGTAAATGTGGTAAAAATATGATAAAATACTTTTGATTGGATTTAATTACAGCCCTTTAACAACGAATTATTTATGCTGTGACACTCTTATTTCCTTTTCCCTAACGCCAACAGGCAAGAGTTCAAAATATGGTGGGTAGAGAAGTTATGAATTAATCTTCAAAAGAAATGTCAGCTTTTAAAACATTTTGAGATTATATCTATATTTTGACATGGTTTATTAGTCAGTATTATTAGTAAGAGTTTTTTTTATCACATTTTAAACCATTAAAGGATTCATATTTTAACATTTGTAATTTAAGATTTGGTTTCTATCCCTTGTGGATAATTTTATATACTATAAATAACAGAGCTACTTATAGATACCTTGTGCGAAGAACCGGTACACACACCTGCTGATTATATTTAGATACAACAAATGCAAACAGCAATGCCGTTTCCTTTATTCTCCCTTCCTTTGTAAACTCATATGGGTCAACCACTATGCAAGGTTTTCTTCAAGCCAATTGTTCACAAAGAGAGTAACACGTTATCCTGGCAAGGGTTTATTTGTTCATACTGTATATTTTATATTCTAGTTGACTTTGTTTTGAGTGACCCAGTTTATCACATTGTGATTTATTTCAAAGAAGAATACAGTGATTGCTGTATGTAAAGGTGATTCAGAAACATAAGTTACATTGTACGTAAAAAACCAAAATGAATAAGTTAATAGTAAAAAAAATCTCAAGTGAAAGTGTAGAAGTGTCATCAGTGAGCCCAAAAGATAATTTACAGGTACAGAGTGAAACCCTAAGTTGGAAGGCCTCTTTCTCAACTACAAACTACTGGAAAACAAGGAAATAGCATTCATTGGTTGAAAACTTACACATGTTTGGAATATGAAAAATTTAAAGGTGGGGTTTTCTGCAAGATTTGCAAATCATCATTTAATCTAGAATACATTTCTTTTTCATCAAAGCTAAAATTGACTTTAGTTAACTCAGGTTTCTAAAAATGGAAAAATTTTCTTGCAAAATTCAAAAAACATGAAGGGTCAAAATACTATTGAAATTTTATTTTAAAGTTGGGATTTATGAAGACTGGCGTGAATGTTTCGTGTCAACTTTCCAAGGTTAATAAAATCGAGATGGAAGAAAACAGTATAGATTTAACGAATATACTGTCATCCCTCAAGATTCTTCCCGTTCATTAACTCACAATTCGTGGATACGCTGATAAGTCAAACAAATTTGTTATCCTTTGAAGTTACGGCATATAAATTGCCCAATTTCAAATAAATGGATTTATTGGGATTTATATAAAATATGTTGATTTCATGAAACTTGTAACGAGATTTTGTATATCATGAATCAACATTTACTTTAAATTCTCGCATAACTGATGCAAAACCTTACGATATCATCGTAGATGAGATATTATCTGTCCAAGAATAAGTGTCCATATGTTTCAGAACTGTCATGGAGAATTTAGAAATAAAATATATGTTCCTGGGGTTCTATGAGGAAACTAATATCAAGTATGAGACGCTGTTCCGTAAAGGGGAAGTTAAAATAGGTTATACTTATAGTCCCAATAAAGTTATGTGGGGCCTTAGTTGACCTCCCTCCCCCCAAAAATATATAAGTTGGCATCTCTGATTTTTGCAGTAAATTCTTAGTTACAGAATACTTCCAATTAAGTTTAGATTGTTCCCAGGAATAACATCCAAAATTGTTCTCTTCTCACACACTCTTCTTAGGACTTCTTCATTTGTCACCCTGTTTGCCTCTTAATCTTCTCACGCCTTCTCCAACACCATATGTCAAATCTCTCCAAGTATTTCTTTTCCATCTTCCTAAGAGTCCAAATTTCTGCTACATACAGCACGATGTTCCTAATGTAGCAATCAATCGGTTTCTTTCTCAATTACAACCTAATTTCCTATGTGCAGTGGGCATTTTAGTCAGGATTTGTATCAGACACTTGAACTGCTCTATGTTTTCAAACAACTTATTTCCAATTTTAATTACAAGTAGTTCTTCATTTTATGAAATACCATCACTTTTGACTTCTCATTGTTAATCTCCATACCATATCTTCTCCATATCTCCACCCACCAGTCCATCATTTTCTGAAATTCTTCTTTATTTTTGGCCACTAATGCTAGATCATCCGTGTATTATATTGTGTTGATGACGCGTCCTCCTCTCCTGAAATATCAACGTCCTTCTAGGTCTTCTCTGACCAGCCAATATTCATACAAGTTGAACAGACTGCATTCCTGTTCCACTCCTCTTCCTATATTTACACTTTTGGTATCTCTATCATTCTGCCTCACCTTCACTCACTGTCCCTGATATAGGTTTGAAATCAGCCCTCTTTCTCTTCAGTTGAAGCCTATTTTCTTGAGTATTTCCATCAGTTCATTCCACTTTACTCTCTCGAACGCCTTTTACCGGTCTATGAAACCAATGTAGACCCTTTCCTTGACTTCCAGCTATTTATTTGAAACTACTTCCAGCATCCCGATGGCGTCTCTGGTTTCCTCCCAGTGAAATATAAGGGATGTATAAAAGGGTTCTGACTTGGTTACAAGTTTGAGAAACATGGTTTTTGGGCTTATTTGACCCACTCATTTTTTAAACCACAAATATTATTTCAAGTTCACAAATTCCATCGTGCGTTTTTGTTCCAAGGTATTTTATGTTAACGACTCTATTCCACATAAACTTTCGGATGGGTACCATGAATCACCTCACCCATACCCAATAATGCAATAATTCTGCACGTGGCAGGCAGTATCTATGTGTTTTCTTACTTTGAAGGTGAATAGAGCCCAAACAATTGCAGGGTGTATAGTACTATGCCCAAGGTTACAACACATAATAAATTAAAAATTTATTTGAGGTCACTCTGTGATCAGAGGCTGCATTTCCCTATTTAATCAATTATGGTAAATATAGCAAATCAATGTTTCAGTATCACCAGAAAAACAAACTTAGGTCCAACATCTAAACACTAGGAGGTGTAGCTCTCAGACGAATAGTTCAAATTGACTGAACCTTTCAATCAAACTATATGACTTAATTCATCCTCTCAAAGTAAACTACAAGGTGACGCGAAAGCAAACATTCGTGATTCATCGACTTATATCACAGAAATAAATTGACGAAAAACAACAACAAAACAAAGCTTATCCCCTAAGTTACTGATGGCATGCTTAATTGAGTTGAAAGATATTTAATATGTTCAAGCAATAAACATAATTGTCTAAAGGCTTATAGTTATATTCCTATTAACTGGCTTTACTGTAGGCGTCGGAATTATTTTATTTTGTTAAGTGTCCTTAATTTCAAACACCTATCCCTATTTCTATATTTCACCACTTGGTGTAGGTGCCACTTTGTTTTTCTTTATGATTGGCGAAAGACTAGACTGTATGTTGTAAACGACCGAACTACTGTTTGTAATTCCCCAATGACTGAACTATTAAACGTGATAAATGAACTGCTCGACTGAAACATTTTGAAGTATTCTCAACAGTGAACAGTTGTACAGATTTATACAGAACTTGTGGTAGCTAGCTGCGCATGGAAAAAGTTTTCTTCTCTTTTTGTTAAGAGTTACGGCCACTGCCGATTGCCAAGAAAACTTCAAGTAAGAGCGGCTGCATGGATTCGCAAACTTGGCCTCAACTTCAATGCGTCTTTACCAAGCGAAAACAGCATCTTAGATCAATGTGTCTTGACAAAATGCATTGTTGGACTTGGTGGGAGGTAGAAATTATTTTCTTTGGTAAGACGCCCTTACGAAAAGGCAATAATATAAACCCTTTGTAAGAAGAACTTGTAGAACGGTGAGTGTACGAAAAACAACTTACCAAGAGATTTATTGACTCAAACGAGTACTTGAAATAACATTTTTTAAAGTTACTGAAAGCTGTCTTATTCATCCATTTAATAAAGTTGACGATTGGTCTTTATATACATATTTAAAGGTATTTACCAAGAATGATATAGATGAGCTGAGAAACCACCAAAAACCAATTTATATGAAACCAGGGAAAAGCTAGAATCGGAAAGAACGTATCAAATTATTGGCCTATGAATCGACAGCAAACCTAGATAAAGTGATATAATGTATAAGCCGCGTACGGATAGTGCGAGGCGGGTGCGCTTCGGCTCGAGACATGCATCACTAAATAGTTTTGATCAGCACATGCTCACTGCGAGCCATTAAAGCATCACGCACAACGCACGTCAGTAGACGTTATGGCTTTGTCACAGCGAAAGGTGCAGATTTCTGCTGCTGCGTACATTGTGCTGCACTCAAATATAAAAGAAAACAAACAAAAGCGACGGCCAAACGTTGGTGGGTTAAAAAATTATTTCATGAAAGGTTGGAATATGGGAATATACTCTTAGAAGATATAAGATTTGAGGAAGATGTAACAAATTTTGTTTATATGTCCACCGAGGATTTTGAACATCTATTGGAATTGATAAATTCTGCAGTGAAAAAAAAGTGATTCATACATGCAAATGGCTATTAGTGTTAAGAAAAGACTAACAGTTACTCGGAGGTTCTTAGCTACTGGTGATTCATTTACCAGCTTATAATGCCTGTTTCGTATATCGAAACGAACAATATCAGAGATGGTTCCAGAAGTTTGTGACGCACTGATTGAAGTGTTAAAAGAATATATAAAAGTAAGTACATATCAGATTATAATTCAATAATAACTTTAATATCTGAAAATACCTTTAAACATATTGTTAATAGTTTATATTAAAAGTTTGAAATAATCTAGTATTGTTGTTTCTTCAGAGTTTATGAGCTCAGAATCAATTTGAGAAGTAGGTTAAAGGGAGAATAGGTGCCGTGTATGTAGGTGGATAGGATGTAGTGAGTGGGTGGTAGAGTTGAGGATGGACGAGTAGGGATTGGGGGCGTAAGGGGTGGGAGAGTTGGAGTGGAATTGGAAGGATAAAAATAAGGTGACAACATGGTTGACTTTGTAGATGATGGTGTTGATGATGAAGCATGTGAACTATAGTAACCAGCAGCATAATATCCTTGATTAGTGTCAGCTAACTATCCAGTATCTGCCTGAAACAATATGTCCAATATGGCCTTTTAGACATAAGGTAAAGTGTGCAAGTCATATTTCCGCAGTTCATTTGCTACATGGTTCCCAAACGACGTGTAGAGATCATTGGGCTCCTCCGATGTCCTCCTTAAGATATCATATCCACTCTTCAGCATACTTTCATTCATTTTTTCGTCAACTGCATGGCGTTTCCTCATTCATTGAGATGGCCCTGCTAAAGAAGAAGTTGGTGTTGAAGTAACTGCACTGTGTGAAGTCGATGTTGTGGTTGTGGCCACGGTCGATTTACTTGTGTTCAAATTATCTTGAGTCTATTCAAGAAGATTTTGTACATTCTGAAACAATGATGAACTTTATACATTTTTTTTTTATTTCAGGTACCCTCTTCAGAAGAGCAATGGTTAGAAATTGCTGATGATTTTGAAAAGATGTGGAATTTCCCTCATGCATTGTGCGCTATGGATGGAAAGCACGTTATGATACAAGCACCATGGCACAGTGGAACTGAATTTCATAATTACAATAACTTTTTCAGTATAGTATTGTTAGCTTTAGTTGATGCAAACTATAATTTTTTATATGTCAACGTTGGGTGCCCTGGTAGAATATCAGATGGCGGTGTCTTCAAAAAAACACAAAGTTAGAAGGCAAAAGAATGAATGTACCAGAACCAAAAATATTAGAATATCCGTGTGCTATAGAAGTTCCTTTACATGCTATTAGCATATCAAGCATTTTAATTAAATAATTACACTATCAAACCGTTCAGAGGATCTCCACCGAATGGTTCGATTGAAAGAATATTTAACTATCGCTTGTCCAGGGCCCACCGAGTTGTAGAGAATGCCTTTTCTATAGCTAGTTCAGTATTTCAAGTTCTTAGGAAACCAATATTACTAAGACCAGAGAAAGCTAAGAAGATTGTTTTAACAGTGATGTATCTACATAATTTTCTACATAAACGATCTGCCTCAAGGAATATTTACACCACACGGGGCATTCAACAGAGAAGAAAAAGGACAGCTCATTCCAGGCAGATGGAGGAATAACGAAGAATCAAATACACTACAACCTATTGGTAACACACCTAGACAAGCAGGCAGCATGGCCACAAAAATACGACAATATCTAGATGAACATTTTGCAACAAACAGTACAATTCCATGGCAAAATAACTATTAAAATTAGTTACGATATATTTAGGGCAAGGAATTCAAATAATATTTTGTACACAGTACAATGTACACAGAGCTATCGTAAAACACAATAGGTAAGTAGGTAAGTAAGTAAGTAAGTAAGTATTGGTTAATACTACGCCTTGTGTTCTTCCATAGCAAAGCCAATTGTAGGTATAAATATACTTACATTGGACATGCTATCTGTAATGTTAGTTGGCATGTTTTTGTCCATAAGAAATCTAAACCATGTATACGCAAACCATTTTGATATGTAGATATTATCTGCACCTGAAAAATAATGTTGTATTTGTGATTCTAATTAAGGTACCAATTGAAATGAACGCCAAATTTAATAAATGCTCACCAAAATATGAGCAAATTTTGAAGGTACTTCGTGTATTAACTATATGTACAGTACAAATACATTAAATTATGATAGTATGATGCTTCACTTCTTTAATTTGTAATACATACATACCTGATCCAGTAACTCTGCTCTTTCTCTCTCTTGATTTCTCCTGTCTGTAAGATCCCAAGAGCGAATTGACCTTTTTTTTCAGACAGAAATTTCATGCCATGCATCCTCTCTCTTAATTTTAATATAATATTCTGAACTCTTCGCATCCCATAATAAACAATTACTCGATGCAGAGCGTTGTTGTCATCCATGGTGCGTGTGAAGTGCGGAGCGAGGCACAGACCCGTCCATACGAGGTGTTACACTCACAGTGAGGCGCCTTTGAGCATGACTAGTTTACTGACAAGCACACGGCTTGCAGCACATATGCGCTGCACATGCCTCAGGGTGAGCATTTCAGGTCCGGACAGTGCGAGGTGTGCAAAGGGAGCTGCCTCGCACTGTCCGCATATGGCTTTAGAAACCTATATTCAGTTTCAATCTTATGTTATTCTTTACTACTACTAATACTAATACTATAGAAGACAGAAGAAAGGAAAGGAAGAAGATATCACCTTTGTGCATTGGACTCTTCCCACATTTTTCCTCTTTCCCTAGGTGGGCTTTCGTCATCAAATTTACTCTTAATAGTTTATTTTTCCTTTTTCTTTATTTTTATCACTTTCCTTTATTATAAAATAATAATAATAATATTTCTCTTTTATTTTCAGAAACCTTTTGTGTAAAGTGACAATTTGTCACTTTAAGGTATGGTTAATATCAAGGCGTAGCCTGTGGTGTTGGTATTTTATAACATTTTCTCTCATGTTTTTATTCAGGAAGCATTAGAGCACACTTTTGCGAGCTGAGTTGAATAAAACCACAAAATAAAAACAAGTAAACTAGTATGAACATTACCAAACATGATTTTGGACTCCTTTACTTTTATCTATGTTAGATATATTCTAGCACTGATCCCAACTTAAAACTTGTATCTTCTAATAATTTCATTTCTAATCACATTCAATGTTGGAAATATGCGCAGAAAAAAAACCCAATAACACATTTTGTTATAAATGAAAGGTATATGAAAAAATAAAAAAGAATAAACACAGTATGGCTTATACAATGAAAATAAGAACACATTTTACAGTGCTGCCATTGGACAGAGAGGTAATGGCTTCCTCTTTAAGAAAATCGATCGTTACTCCTAACTAACTTGGTCAGGTTTCATTTCATCGAAACATTTCAGCTGGGAGGTTTTCTTGTAGAGGAAACTATTTAAGACTACCTCTGTCTCTTTAAGGAAAACTTCTTTTCACTTTTTGAAGCAAATAAAAAATATTTTTCCCTATAAAAGATGAAACCATTGAAACCTCAATAATTTTTAATTTTAACATGAAATTGGTTTTAAAACTCTAATATCGCTTATTGGTGGTCCAACCCAAGATAATTACACGGAAAAGAGACCCCAAGACATTGATTTACCAGTTGACTGACTGCATAAATGATATAATTAATACTTAAGAAAAAAATAAAAGCATTATTTTCCATAACAACTTAAGAAACGGTAATAATAAAAAATAATAGCCTTTATTTATCTGGCGAAGTTAAGGCGTTAGCCTTCTCTTCCACTTAACCAATGTTGAATAAAACATAACACTATTACATTTATTGAAATACAATTTAATAAAGAAATGTTCAAATAAGTAGAAAAACATTTTCATGCTCATTCACACACTCATTTAAGGCTCAAGTAGTTTCAAGAACTCGGTTTAGCTTATTAGACATGATAAATTGCTTAACCGCACACTTGAAGGGGAGTCTAGATGTTAGATGACGAGTAGATGTTTGAGATCTATGTATGGGAATAGACATCTGTAGAAAAGATTCTTATCTAGTAGCTCGGCTGTGTTTATCTTTCAGAAATAGGAGCCGTGAGGATAGGTATTGAGGCTGAGATGTTGATAATATTTTGTGAAGCAATACTAATAAATGTAGCCTTCGCCTTTAATTTATTCTTAACCAACTCAGTTTATTAAAATACTAAGAAATATGGTCATGCCGTTTTGAGTTAAATATGTATCGAACATATGTGTTTTGTAGTCGTTCTGCTAGATCATGTATTAAGTGATTGTATACTACGCCACAGTAGTCAAAGTGTGGCATTATTAAACTCTGGACAAGGATAATTCGTACATTTTCTGGGAGAGAATTCTTTAGCCTTCTCAGTGAATGTAAGCAGGCATACACCTTCTTGCAAATCGAAGTTACCTGATCTGTCCAATTAAGACTTTCATCAATAATCACAACAATGTTTTTAGTAATTGATGTCAGTTGTACTGTGGCTACCCCTAATCGTATGTCAGTCAGTAGGGAACGGTCCACATTCAGTAGTAATCTGCTTGTTCCTATAAGAATGGCTCGAGTTCTATCAGGGTTCAATTTAAGTCCATTTTTTTCAGACCAAGCATTTATTGTAGCTAGGTCAATAATTATTCGTTGTATTGCTGTATTTATTGAAGAACGGTCAGTGGAAATATATATTTGAAGGTCATCTTCATACATTTGATATTTACAGTATGACAATGAAGAAGTGATATTGTTTACATATAGAGATAAAAGCAATGTCCCTAAAAATGAGCCCTGTGGAACACCAGCCTCCACTGGGCGCCATGTTGAGAACGTGTTGCCTATCATAACACTTTGCTGGCGACCATGCAACTATGATCTCATCCACTTTATACTGCCTGGAGAGAAATTAAATAATACATTCAATTTTGCTAATAGAATATTAAAATTCACGGTATTAAAAGCTTTTGAAAAATCTAATAATATAAGAAGTCTTAGCTCGCACCTATCCATGGCTAGTCTGATGTCGTCTAACATTTATCAACGCGGTACATATAATATGATGTGATCGGAATTCCGTGAGGATAGGTATTGAGGCTGAGATGTTGATAATATTTTGTGAAGCAATACTAATAAATGTAGCCTTCGCCTTTAATTTATTCTTAACCAACTCAGTTTATTAAAATACTAAGAAATATGGTCATGCCGTTTTGAGTTAAATATGTATCGAACATATGTGTTTTGTAGTCGTTCTGCTAGATCATGTATTAAGTGATTGTATACTACGCCACAGTAGTCAAAGTGTGGCATTATTAAACTCTGGACAAGGATAATTCGTACATTTTCTGGGAGAGAATTCTTTAGCCTTCTCAGTGAATGTAAGCAGGCATACACCTTCTTGCAAATCGAAGTTACCTGATCTGTCCAATTAAGACTTTCATCAATAATCACAACAATGTTTTTAGTAATTGATGTCAGTTGTACTGTGGCTACCCCTAATCGTATGTCAGTCAGTAGGGAACGGTCCACATTCAGTAGTAATCTGCTTGTTCCTATAAGAATGGCTCGAGTTCTATCAGGGTTCAATTTAAGTCCATTTTTTTCAGACCAAGCATTTATTGTAGCTAGGTCAATAATTATTCGTTGTATTGCTGTATTTATTGAAGAACGGTCAGTGGAAATATATATTTGAAGGTCATCTTCATACATTTGATATTTACAGTATGACAATGAAGAAGTGATATTGTTTACATATAGAGATAAAAGCAATGTCCCTAAAAATGAGCCCTGTGGAACACCAGCCTCCACTGGGCGCCATGTTGAGAACGTGTTGCCTATCATAACACTTTGCTGGCGACCATGCAACTATGATCTCATCCACTTTATACTGCCTGGAGAGAAATTAAATAATACATTCAATTTTGCTAATAGAATATTAAAATTCACGGTATTAAAAGCTTTTGAAAAATCTAATAATATAAGAAGTCTTAGCTCGCACCTATCCATGGCTAGTCTGATGTCGTCTAACATTTATCAACGCGGTACATATAATATGATGTGATCGGAATCCTGATTGATAGGCAGTTAACAAATTGTGTGTGTTAATGTGAAGATACATTTGTTGACACACTAGGAATTCTAGTGCTTTAGAAAGGGACGGAAGTATACATATAGGTCTAAAGTCATGTACATCTTTTGCTAGTCCATTTTTAGGTACTGGCATAATATGTGCAAGTTTCCAAAGTGCGGGATACTGTCCGGTTATGAATGAGAAGTTGAATAAGTCAGTTATTGTTGATATAACATTTCTTAAAATTGTTTGTATTAGAAATATTGAAATTTTGTCTATACCCTGTACTTTCAATTTTATTCTCATTTTTGATTTAAATACCTCATGATGAGTCAAATGGGCAAAGTAAAAAGTACTGTCATAATTCTAGTCATTATTATTATTACTTGCATTGGAGGCATAAATGTTTTTTATAGTTTGTATTCTAGCTATCTTGTTAATTAAATTAGGAATGCGAAGAAACTCTTCATTTAGTTTATTGGGACTGATATGCATACGAGTGATTTTGGGTAGTATATGTCCCACTCCCATCCTCAGCAATTCCATCCATAGTTTTTTGGGTACTCGGATAGTATTAGAGAATGAAAGGGAAAAGACAATTTTAGCTTTCCTAATGGACTGGGTACATTTATTACGCAGACGTTTATACTACTCAAAATTTATGTTGCCTGTAAGTGGCTTGATTTTCGATTCTTGTTTAAATTTTGCATATGTTTGGTCATGTCTCCTCATCAATAACCTAATGTCTTTAGTCATCCAAGGCGCAAGTGGTCTACTAACACATCAAGTTTTTACTGACATGTTTATTGTACAATTCAAGGATCATATCATTCAACCGATCCCGAGATCCTCTGTACTATTATTAGTATAAGACTGAGCTACTGGTTACTTCTCCAAGCTTCCGAACTCCTCAATATTTCGGCCATCTGTACCCTTTCTGTCCCTAGTTCCTATAATATTTTATTACTATAAGACTGAGCTACAGGTTCCTCCTCCAAGCTCCCCCACTACTCAGTATCTCAGCCATCTGTAACTAGAGATGGGAAAAACAGTGATTTTACGATATCAGTGAATACAGTGACTATGATTTTAAAATATCGGTGATTTTTCACTGTGACCTGTATTCACAATGTTTTGATGGACCGATATTTTTCACTTTCCAACCACGATCAAAGCTAGTATTTAGCTGCTGTCCGAGTAGGCAGGTACAATCGAGTATCGAGTATCGAGTATCGAGTATTTCTGAGTACCGGGTATTTACTCGAATAATCCCATGACATTCGGTTGTCGGTTGGAACTTGAAAGGAGAACTAATTACTTGGAAGTTTGGCGGCTTGCAATGGAATTCGATACTTAAAGACTTAACATAAGCTCTTTCTGTCGGCACTCGGCACTGACATTGACATTATTGACATACAGCTACCTAATCTCCGGGTTTCGTGTTGCCTGACTAATGTACAGTCAATACAAAAGTATGCGTTTTAAGAAGTTTAATACAATTGAAAAATAGAGAAATAAAATATGTTATTTAGTATTTTATAGTGAAATGTTATGTAATTTGGGCAAAATTAGTGGTCCAACAAACATTATGTTAAACTTGAATACCAATATTAACTTATTTTACGTACTATGAGAAACTCTTGTAATTGTGTAATTTATTTAGTGATTCCCGGCAAAGATTTATCTGATTACCAAACCCTTCCTTCACCTCTGACAAGACATCTTGTGAATGTGGGGAATGCCAGGCCTCCACCGTGGTTCGGATTCCACGTTAAACTGTAGGTCCTTCATATCATCTCACAATCACCCTACCATTACACATTAGCGTAAGTGCGTATAGCCCGAACGGGTAGTAAGACGCGGTGCTAATAATAATAATATTTAGTGATCTATTTCACTACAATTAAAATTTATGTGAGATTAAAAATGAACATAACATAATGGTGATTTGTTTAGAAAACGTTTGGAAAGCAGGTCATATATTATATTATTGTAGTGTTATTTTATTTTAAATACCGTACATATAATAGTAGATGAGCTATACATCTAATAGAAGCAAATAAACCTATAAGATGCTAGAAAATATTTAATCAATTATTATATAAACACACTTTAGATTAGACTATAGGATGATGAGGATCATCAACGCATTGTAAATAATATATTAAGGTTTATTTCTATTTTTTCTATTTTGTTACTTATTTTAATTCATTATTTACGATTTTGGGGATAGGATCACCGAAAAAAAGAAATGATTTTTTTTCGTAGCCTACTTTTAAAAAGAATCCGAAATGTGATTTGCTTAGTAAGCTTGCTTTTGAATTTTGCTCTTAACAACAAATGTTTTGTATTGAAAATGCATGTGAAGGAAACATTTAAACTATTAAAGTCATTTTTACGTAGCAATCTTATACTGTATTTGATAAATGAGCTCTAAGAGATAAAGTGTTTTAAATAGAAATAACACGTAAAACATGCCAGTCAATAAGGTCGATTCTCAATTAGTTGGTAGAAAATAAAAAATAAAAGAATAAAAAAGGCCGTGAAGCAAGTATTTATTCGAGTGTCTAGAAAAAGAAGCAATACTAGCTCCGTAGCTCGAGTATTGCGAGTATGCGAGTATCTCCGATCACTGATATCTCAATCACCGATACTTTTGAGATCGAGTAACTGGGAGTATCAGTGATCAAATGGTATTGCTGAAAAAATCACAGTCAGTGATATATCACCCGTCTCTATCTGTAACCTTCCTGTTCCTAGTTCCTGTATACTATTATTACTATAAGACTGAGCTACCGGTTCCTCCTCCAGGCTCCCCCACTCCTCGGTATCCCAGCCATCGGTACCCTTCCTGTCCATCGCTCTGATAATTGGAGGTGGACTGCGTGGCTCTGACACATTCGACTGACCTGTCTGGGCCTGAAACATTTGACATCAAATATTTACGATAGTTAGTTACAAGTACAGCCCTACCTTTCAGTATCTTTGAAATCTTAAGCACATGAGATTATTTGTGGAGATGTGTGATTTTAGAGCTTGCAGAGCTCTGACTTCATTGGGAGTTTTGTCAGCTTGGACTTATATATGTATATAAAATTTCAGCTTTAACATCTATGAAATATTACCAATAAAAATATTGAAAGGTGAAATGTACATTTATGTAAATTTGCTGTCATCTTGTGCTGCTATCTAAGTTATATATATGATCACATGAAAATAATAATTTAGTAATAAAATTCTATGTTGAGGTATCTAATTGACTTCCAGCTTAAGCCAAACTATGATAACACTTTTTTTAACTATATATATTTCTTTAAATATATTTATTTTTTATATAACATAAAACATTACAGAAATATATTTAAACTTTGATTCGGTCTTGCAATGAAACAAAAATATGGATTTTGTACTCTTTTATATATTCAATATTTATTTTAAAACATAAATTTAGTGTTGTTAGACACACCGCCAAGTCAATTGTTTGAAATAATATACCATATTTGAGATTGAATAATTCACTCGCCAGGGAAGAAAGAGCACCGTTGCCTATTTCAGTAGTTTTTTTTATATTGTTTTCAGTCAATGGCCTACACCAGTTTTTTATTCAAGTCATGTACTTTCCATTACCGGCTTGCTAGACCTGTTTTAGAAAGAGCACCGTTGCCTATTTCAGTAGTTTTTTTTACATTGTTTTCAGTCAATGGCCTACACCAGTTTTTTATTCAAGTCATGTACTTTCCATTACTGGCTTGCTAGACCTGTTGTAGCTTCACATGCCTTATAATATAACTTTAGACTAGAATAGATACAGCATACAGTCCCCGGCCGTTAAATCATCACCATGAAAGGGTGAACCCACATTCAACCAATGATACATTTTTCTTCCATGCTGGGGATCCAACTCGGTACCCTTAGCTCAGTAGACAGACAGGCTACTGTCATTGCTAAGGTGTTGGATTACATGTTTTGGTATTACGAGACAGTATTTTGGGAGCAGTGTGAATGTATTGGTCCAGGGAGCTTCATCAGTGGGGAAGTTATGGATTCTAGGGGTCAGTTCCAAATATTATATTATTATATATTTTCATTGAGTTTCACTTCCTAGCAAGGTTATACACACACAGGGTTTGGCAGAAACAGCTGATGGTTTTAAACAATAGCTACACACGATTCCAATAGGTAGTGATGCCACGCTCGTTGGGGATAGTAAGACCGACCTTGAAGTTTAGTTTGCCATGAAGCATTAGTGTGTGTGGGACCATATCACCGTGGTTGAATTATTGATTAAAACCTACTCCATCACTGCTATGCAATGATACTTTCGGCGACAGTTTGACCGAAGGGATGCATCATCACACAACTCAATCTATATCTGGGTTTCAAAATGACAAGAAGAAGGATTTGTTAAGGATGAAAAACCACAAGGTAGGCCAAGATCTGTTTAAACAGAAGAAAATACTGCTCGATTGTTAAATTCAATCACCCATAGTCCAAGACGATCAATAGAAAAGCATGCTACTGCTCTCAACCTCTCAGATTCATCTGTTGGATGGATGAATAAGGAATTAAAATTCTATTCCTACAAAATTCAAGTGGTTCATATACTCACAAATAAACATAGGAAACAAAGAATCAACAATTCTAGGGTTCTGATAAATTTACTGAACAAGAACCATGACATGCTGAACACTATCTTTTCTTTGGATGCTTATTTTCACCTTGAAATAGCAGTCAATAAACAAAACTGCCATTATATAACCACAGAAAACCCTCAGGAAATTCATCAGCGGCCTTTGCATAGTACTAAAGTTACAGTTTGGTGTGCTGTGTTGTCTTTTTGCAAAATTGGGCCTATTTCTTTGAAGGGGATTATGGTCAAACAGTAACAGTCAGTTCTGATCGATACACAACCATGATTTAAGACTTCTTGGCACCAAGAATCAACACTATCCCTCAACGGGAGTCTCTTCTGTTCCAGCAAGATGGCGCCACAGACCACACAGCTCATGTCAACTTGGCTACCATTCACAACTTGTTCCAAGGCCGTATGATTTATTAGTTTGGTGATGTGAACTGGCAATCCTGTTCTCCTTACCTGTCTCCTCCTGACTTCTTTCTTTAGGGTCACTTGAAGGGCATAGTGTACAATACACGGCCAGCCACAATTAACGATATAAGAAAACACATATTCGAAGAAATTCAAAACATACCCGAGGATATGGTGCAGCAGGTGATGATGAGTTTCAATAATAGGTTACATCAATGTGTGCAATCTAATGGAAACATCTGAAAGACATAGTTTTAAGACAAAGAAAAGAAAACAGGAAAAATAAAACATCCTTGCCTTGTGTTAAAATATGGAATTGAAAATGTATATCATTGATGGACAAGTATTTCCGCCAAACCCTGTATGAAATTATTACCCTAACGTCTTAGGGAGAGTGGAAAATCATTTAGGAAAAATCACCCTCAGTACACCCAAATAGAATTATCATCCCCATTCCCCATCAGTAGACCAGTTTATTGCAAGAGCAACACCTCAGACCATTCAGACACTGAAGTAAGTCAAATAGTATATTGGAACGGCCTTAAAATCCAATCACTATGTGTATTTGGGTCAATCAATGAGACTCTAGCGCAAGGATTCTTAACCTTTTTTTTGGCCAAGACAAACATCAAATCAACAGACGATAAGCGTGGACACCCATGGGTCTCTTTTGAGTTAAACAGTGATAATGTATTGATTTAAATAAGCACTAGATTTAAACTATAAAGATTGTTGGAAAACAGGAAAGTGCTGCCACATGACAACGAGAACTTAAACGCAATCAAATGTCACAACATATTTCTGTAAACAGAAATATGTAAATGTTAAATAATATTAACTGTAAAACAGTTGTAATTTGTCGAATAAATAATCTATCTTTAATCCTTTGTAAAATAAAATAAAATAATTCAAAATTAGAATATATACACAAAAAGACACTCAAACTACCGACGCATGCACGCACACACATGTGCATACACATGCATGCTGTAACTTTAAAAAAACAAATGTTTGTATTTTTTTATTTTATATTTTATTTTACAAAGGATTAAGGAATGGGTTCAGGTATATTTTATTTTACAATTATTAATCACAACTTGTGAATGTGTGTAATGCCAGGCCTTGGTTCAGATTCCATGTTAAACTGTAGGTCCTCCATTTCATCTCACCCTATCATTACACATTATCATAAGTGCATATATCTCGAACGTGTAGTAAGACACGGTGCTAATGATATTGATGATGATGATGATGATGATAATAATAATGATAATAATAATACTTTACAATTTTCTTAACACCACATATCTATCCGCTAAATCCCCATCGGTACTTATTATTTTTTTAAACCAACATTAAACTCATTAGTTACAAATGTATCTGTAACTATCTCAAGCGATTGTTGAAGTTGTTTCAACTGAAGCTTTCCTTTCTCAATTTGAATTTCATTCAGTTGGACCTGCTGAAGTCATTGCAATTCAGGGACAGACTGATTTTTTGTTTCTTCACTTTCATAATAACCAAATATTGGTTTTGTTTTCCTTATTTTGGCCCTATGTTTGCCTTCAGCACTTACATATTCACTTTGGCCGTTCGTTGTTCTTGGTTCAGGTTCTGGTTCGTCTTTTGTATTCTCACTTCTTTTTACACCTGTCGATAGGGCACAAGGTACTTTACTAAATACAGAATATACTTCCTTACTCATGAGATCCAACAAGTATTTTCCCCAATCTTTTAGTTTATTTAGTAGTTTTTTTTACCTGACTAACAGTGATTCCCTTCCCGATAGCATTATTAAGCTCTTCAGTCAATGTATACATGGCAGTATTTTTGATTGCACTATAGATGGTATTTTATATTTTTCTAAGACAATTAAATACTTGCTAACTATTCTTACTAGCAACACCCTAGCAACATTCTTGCTGATCTCGCCTTAGTCAATATCTAGCTCTTCTTCTGAAGACATGACACCAATAATAGTGCTTACTCGGCCACAACAACAGCCAGATTTATTACTGAACACAACAGAAAGTGAGGTAAATGAATCATGTGGAATCTTTCTTGTTGAGACATGAACAGCAATGCATGTCATCTTAGAATTTACAAGGGGCTAGTTCGTACTATGCGGTTAGAATATACTAGACATTTCTGGACGGCCCTAGTTAAAACTTCCTAATTTTAGCCAATCCTTATGCACCTCATTTTGAGAAAGTTCTAAAACTAGTTAGTAAAAACTAGTTAGTAAAAACTACCTTGAATTTACTAGTTTTATTCACTTCACTTGTTTTCGCTTCATCTGTTGTTTTTTTTTCTCCAAAGAAACTCCGTTCTTTAGTAATTAAAGCATTACACCTGGTTTAAAAATGTCTCTTTAGCTTGTTCTGTTGTAGTGATTCATTCCTGAGTACTTTACCACATCCAACCCATTGTGGATTTATTGACCCTCGATCCTTGAGAAATGTGAAACCCACCTTTAAGAAATCGTCTTTATACTGATGGCTCATATTTGTGTGTGTGTGTATATATATATCACAAAATTATAAAACCATAAACATCTGTTTGGCACCCTAATAAATAAAAGTTCAACACTGACAAAATATCACATACCAAAACCACAGCGGTTAATTTTCACGCACTAACATGAAATACAACAACGACAGACTATGTTTATTACTAAAGCGGAGGTAGTCAACTGAAATGAATACAGCAGTGCCAGGTCGGTGCGGCATTAGTCATTAGATTAGCGAGGAATGGGCAGGTCGACTAGTGACGGGGAGGAGCAATGTATCGATGAACCTCTTCCCTGCTCACTAAAACAATTGCTACCAGTACTCTTCAATCTGCACAGATTGGAGTTTTTTTATTATTGTTTGTAAAACAGTGGTTCTGAAAAGATTTATAATTTTAATTCAAATGCTTTGATTGAATTTTTTTTTTTTGGGATGCTACAGTGACCCATAGGCTAATAAATAACCCCTGCTCCATTGGTATCTTTACTGCACAAACCTCCCTCAAGTAAGAAGCTGTTGCTGAGAATGAGTTCTTGCTTGTGAGCTGTCAATGGTGTATGTGACCCCTGAAAACGTATGAATGTTGTCGAGGGGAGCCCACAGCAATGCTGAGATTGTTAATAATAGTATAGTTTGTAAAGTTGTAGGGGAGACTCTTATGGCTGATTTAGATTAGGTACTTGAGTTTGGACCTAATAAACATTTCATAGGTGGACACCAAGACATTTACTATAGAATATATTGGAACTTCTTTAAGAGTGTCTAGCACTCAGGTAAATCTGAAATAGGAATTTACGAGATTGAGGTTTTACTACCAGGTCAGGGTGGCTACAAAACTTTTATTACAAAATTCTCTAACTTTTACAGGTTTTCCAGACAACATTTTAAAATAGTCTCAGAAAAACTTTTTACAGTTTTTTTTTGTGAATGACAATTTTTCCATTTATTATATTAATCACATATTTCCAAAAATAATCCTCACAGCTACTAAACATTAACAATCTTTAACGTTAATTTTACACTATTAAATATTTTATATATTATTTTTGGCACTGTAAATTTGTAATAAAACATGCCCCGTTTCATGTTAAGAATGCCATTTCTAGGCAAAACAGTTTGTTAACATCGAAAAAAAAAAGCTTTCACATTTGTTTAGGTGCAGAATTAATAGATTTTTTTAAGTCACTTATTTAAATTCCCTGAAATTCCCCATTTTCCCTTATATAAAAGAAATCCCAGACATACCCCTGTTTGAAGCCACCCAGCAGTCTCTCCCAAACCTTCGTTTGTAACGTAAACCTTCCAGTTTTCCAGGAAAGATAAAAACAATCAAGCACCTGAATCTTGTAAAGCATAAACGATCTTTCCAAGGTTTTAATAAATCCCTTGCGGTAGCTAAACAAAGCTGTTACAAGGAAAATACTCTTGTCAGTGTAAAGGTCAGGAGGAATGTTGTATAGACTGAAATGATGTATTATAACAGTGTATCACTCTCTATCTGTAAGAGAAGGAAGATATGGAGGTATAGTGCTGGTACCAACATATCTTATATATCACCAATTATTCAACCATAAAATTTTTTCTTACCACCACGCTTTTTAGAGGAAGTGTTCCCGCATTTTTGTGGAGGTATAGTGAAAAACCATTTTGGGAAAACCACCATCGTCATTCTAGTCTACTGTGAAAGTAATGCCTTAGACCATGAGGTCATCGAAGCGAGTAACAACAACTAGCCAATAAATTTAAGGACAAGAGTGTATGATTATTTTAACTAAACAGGACTTGAATAAAAAAACTGGTGAATTAAGCACACAATTAACAAAGCAAACTATTATCACAGATGACAAATAATAAAACCTCACTCAATGAAATATTCACAAAGCAGTGAGGAAGATCAGTTCTGCCAGAGACTTTTGCCGTGGCCTCTTGGCCTGTTTTTTCGCGATACTTCCTGACATTATATATACCATGAACCCTTACAAAGAATATATATCCCCAAATATATAAAATATTATTATTATTATTATTATTATTATTAGAGATGGGCCACTCGAACCTTCAAATCCACCGAATCCTGACAAGTATTCAAGATTCGAGGCTTCAGTGTTTTACTGGATTCAATGGTCGAATCTTTCACCTCATAAACAAAGCATAATATTTTGGATTCAAAAATGAATTAGTTAGGCCTACTTGAAAGGCACAACTTAATCCGTAATATTTATTTTATCGGACAAAAGAGATTAGCATGAATAAAATCATTATTTAAAAAAAAAAAAAAAGAAGTAATTGTTAGGTGTAGAAAATCTTACGTGCCTAGTACCCTACCCTCCCACCTCTAAGGAAAACTTGGACTCGACTGTTTCGGCACATGCTCACTTCTAAAACTTTCACTTCACGAACAATCTTGAATATATTTTAATGAACACGTTAAAACACTTCAAAAACTGAAAACCAAAACTAGAATTACAAATAAACTCGAAATAAATAAAACAAATTATGGCTTTTTTTTAACAGAAATAAGAACACACTACGCATGATACAAAGTCAGCCGCCATTACACACGATACAAAGTTGGCCACCATGACATATATTATGTTTACTCGCCTGAGTGATGATTAAAATAAAGATACTGTTAATTCTTACTAGCCAATTAGTTTTAATTATCTACAACTATACAAAGAACCCCAAATTATTGCATAGGCCCGGTTTCATAGTCAAATTTAGTACGCCTCAAGTGCGGCGCTACACTAAGTACATGACGACACCTACCTAAAACAGAATGGAATGGGCCGTTCTCGCATAGGAAACTGGCCCATTCCATTCTTGTTTAGGTAGGTGTCGTCTTGTACTTAGTGTAGCGCCGCACTTGAGGCGTATTAAATTTGACTATGAAACTGGCCCATAGTGCATACAATCCTTAAGTTAGACCTTTTGTGGGTTTCATGAAAAATAAATACTGTCAACAATCAGACACTGATAAAACTGTTTATTTATACTTAGAATTTATTATTTTCTTAAATATGTTAATGAAGTAGTTATAATCAAAAATATTTTCGTGATTTAATTAGAATGTATTCCCAGAAATCAATAGATCGCAAGAATCAAATATATTTCTTGTTTTCTACACGAAGATAGATAATCGATATATAATAAAATAATAAAACATACTTAGGCATTATTGAGTTCACTATTTCTAATGTATGTTTAGCTGTTAAGCATGTTGTTTTTAGTCTATATTAAAAATATCCGTTGTATTTTTATTTTTGCTATCTTAATAAAATTAATTATAATCCTTCAATGATGATTAAAGTTGATCATAGGATAACTAGGCCTTGTCTGTCTATTTCACATGTTTTTTTTAGAAACTTAACTCACTCTAACAACACTTTTAAAAATAACTAAAAGATACTCAAATTTTGCTTGATTTGATTTTCAAACAATAATATGAGTCTAGATTGTTTAATTTGGCTGGATTTTAAACTGTATTTTGCGAGGGTTAGTTGGGTTGATTAAAATTGAAAACATGATTGAAATAAATCTTAATTTACAGTTTAGGCCGATATTGCGTAATGTAGGTCTATTTGTAAATCATTACATTTTTTAACAATTTGCTAGGATTTGGATTTGAGATTCGAAAATAAAATATATATTTGGATTCAAGAAATAGTGGATTCAACCCATCTTTAATTATTATTATGATTATTAATATTATTACTAGCCGGCATCTTACTACCCGATCGGGTTATACACACACTAATGTGTAATGGTAGGGTGATTGTGAGATGAAATGGAGGACCTACATTTTAACGTGAAATCCGAACCACGGTGGAGGTCTGGCATTCCGCACATTCACAAGTTGTGATTAATACACGTCTTGTCAGAGGTGATAGAAGGATTTAGCAATCAGATAAATCTGTGTTGAGACCGAGGATTGAACTCTGGACCCCCAGCACAGAAGTCTGACACCTTAGCCCTAGACGACCAGGCTACCTAACTATATAAAATAAAATCATGTGAAATTGAACAATAAGCCTAGCACTAAAAGTACAAATCTATTTACAATTTGCAGGCAATAAATAAATAATTCAATCATTAAACATTTTCAAGTCAAATTGGTGTTAAGTAAAGATTATGTCTTATTTTGATTTATGGATGATATAAGGAAATACAAGAAAATAGCAACTTTAAGGCATAGCTTTCAGCTAGAAATATATTTACAACTTAATTTTATTTTTAAATTTGCTATGTTTAGTGAAATATTTATTATTTGAGCTGTAAAATACAGATACACAACACGTTTGGAACACCATAATTTGAATTTAACAACACTTTTGTACATATATAAATAATGCACAGAACAAAAGCATTCAGAAAAGTAAGTCTAACTATTTAGTCAAATTAAGTTTTGTATTCTAGCTACGTATCCGACACCTTAGCTTAGCCGGTAGCATGTCTATCTACTTAGTTATGTATCCTAGGTTTGATTGAAAAATTTATCATTGGTGAAATGAGGGTTTAACCTTTCACAGTGATAGATTAATGGCCCGGGACTGGATGTTGTGTTTGTCCTAGCCTTAAGTTAGATTATAAGGCATATGAAGCTATGACAAGCCTAGCGAGCCGGTAGTGGCAAATATATGGTTTTAACAAAAAAATGACTCAGGCCACAGCCTTGAAATGCTAATATATGTAAAAAAAAAGTCTAGCTATGTGCTCAACACATGGTCATAGTGTTATATGCCCCCCTTAATTGACATATTGGTTCATCAAAGACTCAATTTTTAGTCCACCCTACACCTTCAAAACACCATATTTCCGAGTTTATTCTTCAACACCTCGAGTGGTTTTCCGCATAAAATTGAATGGTAAAATCATTATAAATTGGTTTGATTTGTTGAGGAATCACCCTGTAAATCCCTGCTTCAACCACAACCTACCTCCATCTCCCCCCAGTTGTCTGTGTCCCAGTTCTCATCGTAGTCTGACACAGAATCGGCTCCTTTACTCTCCTCCTGCTCGAGCGATGTCATCGAAGTGACACTGGAAGTGGTTGTTGAGATACTGCTGCTGGAAGGTTGTTCTGGAACATAACACTCATTTACATTTGGGGACCAGTATTGTTGTTTTATAAATTTTTGTTTCCTTTTTGTGACTGTGTCTTACTACCCATTTGGGTTATATGCAATGGAACTAATTACGCTGTGTTAGGAATGCAGAAGGGGAATTTATAGGCACTACCCACATTTTCATAAAGTTAGAGTGAGAAATAACTTAGGAAAAGATATCATCAGTACACCTGACCAAGATTCAAATGCCAATTTCCCTGTCATCAGTAGTCTAGTCTATTGCAAGAGAGATGCTTCAGAACATTCAACCAAGAAGCAATGACATCATTATTATTATAGAGATGATGATGATGATGATAATAATAATAATAATAATAATAATAATAATAATAATAATGATTATTTTGAAATAATGGACAGTCAGGAGGAAAGAAAAAAGTAACAATAGTAGCTAATAAACAAAGGTAAGTTGAACCCATATTTTATCTTCAAATCAAAACATACATTTTATATACAAACTATGAATTTCAAATTTGAAACGTAGAAAAAAAGATAAGCATAAGAGTTTAACCTTTTCACATTGTTATTATTTTACACCTCATGTGATTTAATTAATACAAATTCTGAAGTTACTATACAAAATAAAAATATGAGCTAAATTTTAAGATTCTTTGTAATAATATTGTCAGGTATGGTCAAGGTTTTTAGGTTAGGTTTGGTTGGCAATATATAAACTGTTGTAATGCTAGTCAGCATCGACTGGCATTCTCGATCCAGGTGCATTACAACATGGCAGCTACAAGCATAGGACTAATATTGGGTAACATCCAGTGTGTAAAAATGTATAGTGTGGTCATAGCAAGGACACTATAGTAGTAACGGAGTGGAAGTGATCTGTGCCTGAAAATATGGCGCAGTGGTTAACACAATGCCTCATCTGGAAAAGTACCCATTGTCAACAATCAATGAATAAGTTTTGAATCCACCGCAGGGGTCAATATTTTCCAAACTAAACTTTGAACAAACATATATACAAATGAGGGTGGATGCCATAGCAGTAGACATTCCAACCATAAGCACACAGTGATATTTGCAAAATTCATTGGCTGCCCTTGAGGATCAACACAGGCCCAGGTATGTTTCAAGAGTTGATACAGGGGCTACTAGCAGGTATTACAAGTATAGTAAGTCTTTTGTACAATATACTAAATCATCATCCTCATCTATTTCCAGCCTGTGACCGGGTCAGTTTAGTAAAATGCCTCCATCTTACTCTATCCTTCCACCCCTCTTACTCCTTTAATGTCTTCCATTCGTCTCCTCTCACTTGAACACTTTGTTATCTGTTCCTCCCAACACTTTCTTGACCTCCCCTAAATATATATCAATATTGATATAACATCAGAACGAGCACAATGAATGCCTACATCAAGTATCGCAGGGTTTTACAACGCAGGGCTAAAACCCAAAAAGTAAAAATGTATGCCAAGCACGAGAGGTTCAGGCAGCTCCATCAAAGGCATACCCTCAGGCCTGGGCAATGCCAGCCAACCTTTGGTCTGGAATCCACATATATTTTGTAGGGGCTTTTTAAGGTCAGCTGCTTTTTATAACAGTAGATTCTTACTCTAAATGGCCTAAGGTAAATCCAATTGCCTCTACAACATAATTTTCAACCAAACATTACCTTAAAAATATGTTTGCGACTCACAGGATTCCAGATTTAGTGGTGTCTGATAACAGCACCCAATTCAAATTTGAAGAATTCTGCAATTTTTTGGAAGGAAATGGAGCTAACCATATTACAATAGATTATTTCCAGCCAGCCTTAAATGTGTTAGCAAAAAGGATTGTTCAATTAGGTAAGTAACTGGTACCAAAACCCACAGAAGAGGATTGGTAGGCAAGAGCTCTGTTTGCCATGAGGACAATACTCAACACAACTACTGGACAAACACTAGTGTAGATTCTAATGGGCTAAAATCTCAAAACAACATTGAGCAAACTTCACCCAGACACCTTACCAATCACCACCACCACCACTTCCAGCCTGCAGCTGGGTCAGATTAGTAAAATGCTTCCATCTTCCTCTATCCTTCAAACATTTTTCCTCCTTTAATCTCATCCATTCTTCACCTTTCACTTGCACACGTTCTGTTATTTGTTATCACCATCTCTTTCTTGGTCTGGTAAATAGTGGAAAAGTATATCAACTAAGCGGCATATATAAATAATGGAAACGTGCAGCAACTATGTAGTGTATATATTTTCTATTAATTATGACCATATAGTTTAAGAATATACATTTTGTGTTTTGTTCCAGAGGAGAGAACTGGCATGTATAGTTAAGTAATTTATGTTAAGTTAGGTTGACAACTTGTGAACTGGAACGTTCCAATGTGGCAGGTACAAATGGATGATTACAGAGTGAATAAATATATCAGGTAGCATCCTTCGTGTAACAACGTGTAGTGTGGTATCTTTGTCCCCCTACTACCCCGATGTTGCCAGGCCTAGCAATGATTCTAGGTACCTACTAATTTAAAAAATCATAAAGGTTTTAAAATTATTACTATACTAATTTTTGTTTTTTGTTCACAGATCACTTTATTGCAGTACACCGATTGGTTTGCAGTCAGGAAAGGTTGGATCTCACTGGAATAGATCAAACACAAAACCAAACTACATTTAGGTAATTTAACATGTGAATTACAAAGCGATAGTGTTTCGATACAAAAGTCAATCAGACAGATACCCTGTCATTAGCTAAAACACCCATACAGTGACTCAAACCTAGAGATCCTGGTTTGCTGAGAGTTTTGCTGGCCATGGAGGAAGACTTGACGGTGTCAGACTGACTGCGGTAGAACTTTGCGGTGACTGCAGTTACAGCCCAACCCGCCCAGGTGGCAGCAGCGTTTGACAAGCTCGGGGTGGCTGTGTTCACATCAGCCTCTGTGTTAACACAGCAGTAATATATTATTAGATTTATTTTGGGGAGAAATTGGATTTTAGTTTCTCCAGTTTATTTTTGTTTAGTTAAGACTATAGCCATAATTACAGCCCTATCAACATGAAAAAAACATGGCAATCAAATTGCCAACACACATAACCTTGTTTTGTATGTGAGTAGTATGATTGACATTCTGGTATCCTAGTAGCTAAGACGACAGTGCCTTAGTAGTATGAGTGATAAAATACTCCCCAAAAAATGTTTAGCAATAAATTCATAATTTTAAAGAATAACATTATTTTTATAAAAAAGATCATATCAAAGTAATAGTTATGTAAAAATATACACATAGATTTATAACCCGGAGTGGTAGGAAAAGTAAATAAATAATAAAATATAAAATTTTTTTAAATAAATTTCACAAATACTTTTCTAATCCCAATGCTAGTTCAGACTTTTAAAATTGAATGTTTTCATATAATTAGGATTTTCGCATAAACATTTAAAAAATAAAGAAGAAAATAATGTATATAAAGCACAAACAATATATTTATTTTCAACATTTATTGCAATAAAAGTTTACACTAACAAAAAAAGGGAATTGACTGTAAATAAAATAAAACACACCCATGGACTCTCTAAGACTTGGGTCTTCTGATACTTTCTCCAGTTTGCCAAGGAAGCCCTTGATTGTCCTGAACACGCTGTCCCGCACACCCTTTTCTGGGTCAATGGTCAACTGACAGAGAGCAGGTAGTATTCGTGTCGCCACTTCCGACAAGAGGAAGTACTGCTGAGTGGCTGCCAGGGCTAACACACCTGTGACAGCACATATGTTCAGGGTCTGTTATGACCAATAACATCAAGGTGTTGTGTGTTTGAATCTGGTCTAGATACCACAGTATGTCATTAGGGGGTGTATACAATTACATTGCATGTCCATCTCGTCGTGTTTCCCACACCCCTCTACACACAGCTAATCTTACTCTGATGTACAACCAATGGGAATGAAGGGTCAACTGAATCCCCTTGGGAGGGTGAGAGTTTTTGGCTTGACAGAAATCTAATATCCTTGAAAAAACTTGAAGACTTAAATTTGTAGATTCAAATTGTTGTGGTGCAAAGAAAAGCAAATATGAAATTATAAAATAATAAGAATATAATCTACAAATTAAAAATATACCTTTTTATCTAAATAATTTTTTGCAGAGAAGTAAAGAACAAAATTATGGTGTATTTATTTTAGGAGTTTTGTAGATCCAGTTGCCTAGGCATTTCGGTTAAGGTGAAGTCTATTTAAGTTTTGAATAAGTTACGCTATTCTTTCAACCAGCCCTACCTTCAAAGTGAGAGTCAGGCACACTATCCTTTCAACCAGCCCCACCTTCAAAGTGAGAGTCAGATGTTTGAGTCAGGCACACTATCCTTTCAACCAACCCCAACTTCAAAGTGAGAGTCAGAGCTGAGAGTCAGGCACATTATCCTTTCAACCAGCCCTACCTTCAAAGTGAGAGTCAGGCACACTATCCTTTCAACCAGCCCCACCTTCAAAGTGAGAGTCAGAGCTGAGAGTCAGGCACATTATCCTTTCAACCAGCCCTACCTTCAAAGTGAGATGAGAGTCAGGCACACTATCCTAGCAAAACACGATGTAATTGTATATATATATACACCCCTTCTTCTCGTTGGTTGTCCGTCAGAGTAGGGTTAGTTGTATGTAGAGAAGTGGGGGAAACGTGACGTGATGGACCTGCAATGTATTTGTACCAAAAGCACGATGTAATGGACATGCGATGTAATAGTGGTCCCCTGTCATTAACAAGAAAGGTGTGGTATTATGTTGTCCACTATAATTTTGTGGGATAAATTTTTATTTTAAAAACTTTGTCCAATTTCTGTTAAAAAACTAGATTTCAAGCAAATTAAATAGTACAGTATTGAGGGCATATTCCATAAATCACATAATCCTCAGTTTATTAGTAGTGGAAATAATTATTAAAATACACAATATATTTATTTGGCAGTAAAATAATTTCTTAAATCAAATAATCGAGAACATTTAAAGGCATTTAGAGGTGGAATTAATCTTTTTACATAACACATAATAGTTCGATTCATGCTAAGAGAGCTCAGCATTTTTTTAAATACTACCTTCTTTCAAAAGCCTTAAGTTTTTGAACCTGAAAACTCAAGTTGCCATAATGATAGAACAAAATTATTACAATTATTGTTTATTCTTAGTTTATTTGGTTAGTAATGTAAAGATAAAGTAGAAAGTATTCTACAAGGAAATATTATTGGAAGCTTTTAATATTTTAGAATAATTTTTTTGTTTATAGTTAATAAAACAACTGAGACATATTTCTTGAATGTCAATGTTAGTGACTTTCCATCGATGTTGGTGGTTGAGAGTGGCTTCCTATAACATTACCACATTGGCATTTTTAAAGTTATTAGATCAGCATAGAAGATAAGATTTGATTGTTGTGCTACAAACATATTTGGTTTTGCTATGAGATTTATGTTTAGTACTTTCTTTGCAGTGGACCTTCTGTTTGGTGATTTGTATAGTTCTAGAAAAGTTCATTTTGGTATAGCTATGGCAGAAAAGTTAAGAATGTTTAAAAGGATTATAAATTTTGTTTACATAATGTAGAAAAGTTCATTTTGGTATGGCTACAGCATAAAAGTTAAGAATGTTTAAAAATATTATAAATTTTGTTTACATAATGTTATTGGCATGAAATCTTACCTGCACTGCGCGCAGGCGGAAAAGGATCTCGCATAGCTCGGATGAAGGCTGATATAAGAACTTTCTGCCTTATTTGAGGGTGCAAATGCTGCGCTATTTTACCAAGACAAACTGTAGTGTTTGTTCTGATTCCACCCTAAAAGTAATGAAAATCTATAAATCAATATACATCAAAAAGTTAATGCAGTTCTTTGTTAAGGTGGCCTATTTCATTTCTTACATAAATATAAAAAGAGTGAAGTGCAAAAATTACCTGATCATCTTTAGCCTGAAGTCTGGCAAAATGCCTCAAGACCTCAACATTCAAATTGTTGTAGTTCAACTTTGGTGCAAGATGAATCACAGACTGAAAATTTAAAATAAATAAACGATATTAAAATGTGACAGGTAGCCTAAAGTGTTCTAACACATACAGTAGCCCCATGGCTTCTTTGGTGCTGACTGACAGCTCACAGCTGACTTCTAACGGTCAACATTTAGGTATATACCTAAATTTTGACCATCAGAAGTGACAGCTGCTAAACACATGTTTTTGCAGATCATATGGTTCGGCGTANGTATAATACCTAAATTTTGACCATCAGAAGTGACAGCTGCTAAACACATGTTTTTGCAGATCATATGGTTCGGCGTAGGGATACATAATTTGGTCTGGTAACTTTTCAAAGCTGTCAGTTAGTACCAAAGAAGCCATGGAGCTACTGTACTTTCTCCTAATTTTATATACTTTTTTCCTATGAAGAAGAGATGTTTTGTGAAAATTTTATTTAGTGAGATTATCAAATCAATCAATTATTTCTCTCTCTTCAAGCCAAGTCCTTCTTACACTCAATATCTGCCAAACATGTAAAACCAGTAACCTATCCCTATATAAAATTGATGTTGCTTACCTTGACAGTGTGCTCCCGCACAGTAGAATTTGTGTCCATAAAGCCGTGAGCTATCTGTGGGAAGATCTGTTCATTGACTGTGGCTGCCTGGAGATGGCCTTCAAAGAGTAAGCAAACACCAATCTATATACATTCATGGTTATTATCAATTTGGTTTGAAATAACACTTTACAAAATCAGGATAACTGAGAACAGAATTGTTTGGAAAATGAACAATTTTAAATACCTACTCTTGACACAAGCATTAGCTCTTAAGTTTTTGAAACAGAGCCAAACCATGAATAAACATTTAAACATAATAAAACTAATGAAATAATTAAACTAATAACCAGTATAAAACCAATTACCAATGAAATGTTCCAATTGCTGCAAGAGACGTATCCGAGTGGCTCGATCAGTTGATGCAAACAATTTCACTACACACGGAACTATTTTCTTTTGGTAATCTGCCTCGTCCAATAAACGACCCAGCTACAAATCAACCAATCAAATAAAGCTTCAAAACAGGGTCGAAAAAACACCTCATTAATACAAATTAAGTGATGTCAAATTTAAAAAATACAGTTAACTAAAGTACTTATAAAATTTATATTTTTTGTACTAAAAATATAAGTTCTACACGTTTTAGAATGAATGCTAAAACAATTTCTTAACATAAATATTGAGAGCCTAAATTATAGTTCCCAAGTCCCAACAAGACAAGGCAGCGAAATAAATACTTTTTGTAAAAGCTTAATATATTCTTTCTATTAAAATTAAATCAGTAGTTTCTCTCCACCNCACTCTTTCCCTTCCCCATTTCTCTTATTTTTAAAAATACTTTCAAGTATCAATGTAATTATTTTCAAAGCATGGTTTCTCTCGAAGAAGTTAAGATTTGAGATATTCTTAAATTTTGTAAGCCAGGCACAATATATTTAAATAGATTTGAATGTCTTAAGTATGGAACTTTTATTTTAACAAGTCTTGTTTATGTGTTTTTTAGCTGTCTTATTTTATGTATTCCTTTAGATTAGGGTTTGTTAAAATCTGTGGTGCAAGAGGTTCATATGAGGTACATGGTTATACGTTGAACAAACAGGTCTATTCCTTTAGCTTGGTGACATTCGCTCTACTGTAAATATGAATAATATGCATTGGCAAAGCATCAATAAAAGCACTTACGCCTTTTGAATTTACTTATCTGTGTTAAAGTGGTTTGTCCTTAATGACGGCAATAAAAACTAATCAAGGAAACATACTAGCGATTAGGATTAAACCTGACCTCAAACCATTTCTTTGATATGAAAAAAAATCAACTTTACCACTGACAAATACATTTTTAAATATTATATTCTACACAGTTAAGTAGACCTTCATGAATAGTATTTAAGTCATCAAATATAGAAGTGTACAATTAATATTTTATGTGTCCTTTTTAAAGCTTTTTATTAATTTTAAAATTCCAAAAATTCTAAACACGATTCATGTCAGATAGTTTAGTAAGCAATATAAAAACTTTTTTTTTTTAAATTTTAACATACGAGTTTTATAAGAAATGTATTCTTGTAGTGAGGCTTAACTACTCTTGATTTTCAAGTGAGGCTCGAGTGCAAGAGGCTTGAGAAGCCTTGCTTTATCTAACAATTACATTTTAATCATTTTCAGGTGTTTTTACATGTTACATGCTATCATTGTATTTTAATTTAGTCAACTTTTTTTATATATTGTTTTCAATAATCATTGAATATTAATTTATATTTTTTTTACAAACATACTGCCTTATTTGATTTTTAATTATAAATCTTTATCTTCCATTCCTACTCAAGATACATAGCGTGCCACATGAATACAAGCTCAATCTCTGTGGGACACTGAACTAGCCAGTTAACCTTTATCAATATTCTGCCTAGAGTAACCCAAAAACAAGATCTGATTAGGCTGTTTGTTTTTTAACAAAAAGTTCTGAGGGAAAATCTTTGAACAAGTTTAAGGTGAGGCTAGTGGGAGATGGAGAATACAATACAAGAAATTGGACAATTTACACAGAGAACTGAACATTGTGTACATCATGAAACCCTGTAGAGTTCAATGGGCTGATCAAGTAGGGAAAGTATACGACACTGGCATTCAAAAACTACAATAATCACCCGAACAGTAAGAAAATTCTCATAGATATACCTAAGAGAAGAGATGGGCATATGAGTTGCACAAGGACAGTGACAAAATATAGAATTGATGACAGAAGAGAGCACAAGACATACACCACTAAATGAAAAGTTTTGTGGCAATGTGGCCTGGTTACAATAAGTAAAGTTGATCTTGCGTATAAAAAAATATAATTATTTATTCATAAATTTTATACAATGTACTCATTTTAAGCTTGTCTATGACAGGTTGATAATAATAATCGACCTAACCAAACCTAGCCATAAATTTATAAGCATGGAAGGTTAGGCTTTGTTAGTACAAAAGTAAATTTATGTCAGTTATTATATAATAAAGTGAATAATGTTAATTTTATTAAATGAATTATAATATTTTTATGAAAAGGCCACATACAATTGGCTATAGCTGAGAACTAGCCATGGAATATATAGATGCCAACCATGACCAAGGTTTATCTAGTAACTTATGGTAATTGAAAACTCAAGTTGATTGGGAACTGCCTCCGTTTCAAAATAAATGGGATGCCATGGTCTATGGGAGCCAAATTGATTGTCAGTAAGAAACATTGATTCCCATGAGATAATCCTATTTCAGCGGTTGCATAGATTACCTTTAATCCAGTTTTGTCAATGTTAGGCAGGTTCCATTACATAAGCCCTGTTTAGTATTCAAGTACCCAGGGAACATTACTATACCACCTATATTTAAGTTTAACTTGTGTGGCAGTATCCCTGAGAGTGTTAAACTGTTTAAAAACTCTACTGGATAATACAATTACCATATTGTGAACTTAAGGCAGTTGGATTTTTCTCATTCATCCTTACAGTTGACTGAGTTCGCTCTAATGTAACAATAGACCTTTCCTTCTAAAATACTCAATATTGACACATTTATTTGAGCTACCTTACTTAATTATTTCATGGGTATAGAATGGCCACTCAAAATATCAGTTGGGCTCAGTCCATTTCAAAATGTTTCATGAACTACCGAGCAGTGTGTCAGTATTTCCACCTACATTTCTCTCATATTTTCTTTAAAACTGTAACTGGCCCTGTAAAGCTGAATTTTAACAATCATATTATCAGGGAGTATGATTATCTCATTTCCTGGCAAAGTCATCTATGAAGATATCAAAGAAAGCGTATCATTGCTTCTTAAAATCGGTCGATGAGCAGAATACACAAATGAAGGTACGAGGTGACCTTATGAAAACCCTAGATACCAAGTTTTAGCCCATCAGTAAAATAAATTTGGCTCTAACCCGAGGTACAAACATACATATAGATGTCATCGCAAAAACCACCTTTTGGTTTCATGAGATCATGAAACGTTAACATGTATCAAAATCTGGAGTTAGATTTTTTTGATAATCACAATATGTTCTTTCTGAGGTGTTGAGAGAAAGTAAAAACTATGAAATCAGGTCATCGCATAGTAATATGCAATTTCTATTATAGTTTCTCCTTGATTTTGAAGTGCAAATAACATGTTGAGGGATTAAAATGACCAATTAAAATAAGTTTTAATTATGTAATTTTGAACAGTCTGAAGGTTTGAAAGTTTTGCGCACCTTTCAAGGGCTTCCTCTACAACTTGAACAATTTTCACCTTTTCAATTCGTAAAAATTCTCTGGACAGATGTAAAGACATGTACAGGCAGTCCCCGTTATATGCAGTTTAAAAATAATGAAAAAGGTCCTCGAAAGGTTTTGTATTTGAGCTGAGTGGCGCCAAAAAGGTGATAGTTTGGAGTGTACAGTTAGTATGTAATGACGTGGTGTGCTGCTTGTCATCTCTCTCTCTCCTCAAGGTCAGTGCTCCCATGCTCTGTGATTGTCTTGCTCTTTGTCTATTTTTACAACTTAGTCACCTCTAGTTATTGATCGCTGTCATAGCTCTGTGCTGTGTATGTACATACATAGTCTAGCAAGTGTATTTCCTGTTAGCGTTTTATTGAGTGGTGTGACATTTCGTTTAGTGTTGTTGTCGAGTTATTGAAAATGTCGCAAAAACCCAAGGAACATTCAAGTGCAAATACTAAAAAATGTGCAAGAAATTCTTTTTCTTTGGAGATTAAACTGGAAGTTTTAAAACATATCGATAAAAGTGAACGTGTTGCAGATATTCAGCGAGTAATGGGTCTTCTAGAGTTGTCTAAAAGAATGAGCAGATTAAATGCAGACGCAATTCGTATAAGTGTTGAATCTTGTGCGAATTTAGATGTTGCAAGAGTAGCTACATCAAGATCAGATGCAATGGAGAAGATGGAAAAGCTTTTGTATACCTGTATTGAACACCACAACCAGGGGAATGCGCCTATTTCTATGGCAATCATTCAAGAAAAAGCTAAACGTCTTTATGCAGAATTAACACAAGATATGAAAATTGACCAACAGTTAACGCTAGTACAGGTTGGTTCAACCTTTTAAGGCTCGCAACGCTTTTCAAAGATTAAAAGTTATGGGTGAGGTTGCTTTTCCAGATAATGAAGGAGCTGATGAATTCAGAGAAACTACATTTAAAAATATTATTGCAGAAGGTGGTTTTATGTACAGTACTTATTTGGTTATGTATTTCGTCAATATAATAAAATTAATTTGAATAACAAAACCACTTGTTTTAGTTACTTAACTCTTTTTTAACGTATAAAGTACTGTAAACCTACTTGATCAATATAAATACATACCAAGATGTATGACGTTCTATTTGCCGCTACCCCGCTAGGCTATTAATAGTCCTCGTTATACACGGTTTCGCTTTACGCAGCACTTTGCCAGAACGCATCTACCACTTATAACGGGGACTACCTCTATAGAGACCCCTTTAGACTTTTATTAATATGAATATAGTTTAATCTAACCTTTGAATTTTTATATATTTAACCTTTTTTTATTAACTTTGCATAACCTAAGGGTGTGCGAGTACTTGAAATTTCAAGCTGAGTTTTAGATGCTGCTTGAACTCGACGATTTTTACAAGACTCGAAAAATTTGTGTACTCAGAATTTTTTTATCCTTTTCCCCAAAATTCCTACTTTGATTAATTTTATTCATTTTTAAGATATAATTTCATACTAAATACCATCCCACAACTCCTTTTGTCTAATTAAAAAAATCATTTAGTTATATTAAATTTATTTAAAAATTAAAATTCGTGTGATAGTTGATTTTTTCACACAAAAAAAAATCATTACAAAAGATATAAATTTCTACTAATTTATTTTTTATGCATGGATCTATTACAGAAATTAAACTGGACATATTTATTGTACCAATAGTGGTCTATTCCACACAAAAGTGAATGAAAACGTTGAGTTTTTCCCAACTTTACTTAAAGTGAAAAATCGCTATTTATACACCCCTGACATAGACATTGAATATTAATTTACTTGCTGTTTAATGTTTTACATTTTGTTTTTAAAAAAATATTTCATTAACTTTATTTTACCTTTATATGGATGCACTTTTATACCCCAAATATAATGATTTAATTATCCTGTAGATGCTGTTTTGATTTTCTTTGAAAATTTGTTTTGTGGTCAATTGTTTAGCTATTTTAGCATAGGCTTAAAGTTTGTTGAATCTGAGTTTCAAGTTCACCTTAAACATTGGCATCAAAACAGCAGAGCCAGCGTCTCCGTACTCGAACGCTGTAATGAGCTGGGGCAGTATCTTTTGCCTACAGATATTCTCAGGGAAGTTGTCAAGCTGGGGTGGGAGTGCGACAAAGAAACGATTCTTCTCTCCTTTGTCTTTGATCTGAATCTCCTCCAGGAACAGTAGTGTATCGACGAGATCATTTTTGAAATAGCCGCCAAGTTTTCGACACCTTGTAATTATGTCAGCAGGGTTTGGTCTTGAGGCAGGGTTAGCTCCCACCAGTTCGCAATAAACAGAACTCAACTGCTTGGGAATCTGAAATAGGAATTTTAGAAAAAAAAACTTGTTTTTATTCATACAAAATAGGCTCTATTAATATTTAAAAAAAAACTATTTTTGATGTTTCTAGCCGATGCTTTTTAGTACCCGCTTGAGTTAAATGCATACATTAATATGGTAATGAAAAGAAGATGAGTCAGGTATAAATTTGGATAAAATATACCTGAATTTGCATAAAAAGATAGCGGGGAACCATTTAGGGGTAACTACCCTCAGCGCTTCTGACTAAGATTTGAAACCTCATCTCCACATCATCAGCAATCCAGTCCAGTTACCCACCTTGATGGCGTAGTTGGTTAATGTGCTAGTCATGTTAAGCTCAACTGCTGAGGACGGGGAGATCGAGGTTCGAATCTTGGTCGGGTGAACTGAGGGGGGTTTCCTAAATGGTTTTCCACTCTCCCTCCACACAAATTCGGGTTCCCTTCCTCTAATTCAACCTTCCTTATTCCTAATCCATTAGCGTAATTAGTACTTAAAGTGTAAAACCCGAATGGATAGTAAGATGCGGTGCTAAATACTAATAATAATAAACAGTCTAGTTTGAGAATGAAAAGTTATATAATTCGACCACCAATGCGAGTAGCGATTAATCAAACAAAGAGAAATATAGAACTTACATAATAATATTAATAATAAGCAATAAATAGTCTCTACAAGTGTAGGCCATGGACTGAAACCTGGTCCTCACAACAAAAATGATGGGATAATATGCGTGAACGTCGAATTATTTAAGTGATCCTAAGTTATTTTTTCTTGTGACCAGATCATGTTCACTAGGAAGTGGTCATGTACTATGTCTATGCTCACCAGATTTGCATGCTTGTGTCCTGATCGCGCGTATACCTTTAAATGCATACCCATGTTATCTTCTACCAGGTTAGAAAGCATGTGATATTAATAGGACTACTCAAGATTATTCTTACCTGAAGTAATATTCATTAATGCCAAAACTAACAACTAGCAGCGTAGTGCATTTAAACTAAGGAGATTGGATGAGAGTGGAAAATAATATTGGAACAGTTCATTTGGCAGAGGTTAAACCCTGCATTCCAAGATTTGAATTATGGTCTAATAATCACTAAGAATAACCCTGTTGATTTCAAGGGTACTGTATTAATTTGGTTCAGAAACTACCAATAAAATACAGACCAATGTTAATAGGAAGAGCCTTTTCTGACAACTACTAGATCTACTTTCATGTATTTATATGTCAAGTAATGTGATAGACAGCTGTTACTTTTGATATTATATTAGCAATACCTATAAAATAACACTAATCATATAATGAAATGTTATTATTGTTGACCTAAGAAATTATGTTGGTATTATTTAAAAGGTTTCTCCTATCAAAATCTTACTGTAACAACCACATGGAAATATGTTTCAATATTATCTTAACCTACAACCATACTTTCTACCAGGTTTCTGCAAATAGGACACAAACAAACAATGACATATTTATATTTGGTAAAACTAAGAAACTACTCACTTGCTTGATCAAAAAGTGAGTGACTTTGGGCCACTAATATAAATAACGTAACCTGATGTTTTGGTGTCATGGTCAAAGCATTTTTGCCATGGCAGTCAAGCTGAAAGTATATGTGATGCTTTAACACTACTTACATTTTCAATGTCTCTAAGTGCTGACTGTTGAGGCAGAGGTCCATTGAAAGCTTCCCATATGAGACAGCCCAGCCCCCACATATCTGTAGAGCTGGAAATATTTTAAAGTAACAATTTAAAGACACAGTGCCTATATTATCAATGTGAAAAATTTACTTTATTTTGATTGGGACATTAATTTTATAAACAAACAATTTTACTAGAAAATTATTTAAAATCTATCTTACCCAATATCTAAAATAAAAAATTAAATCCTTGAATTTTAAAATTTAGTTTGAACGAATATTATTTTTAACATCATGTCTTACTCCCCTTTCCAAGTTATACTCATAAGTACTAATAACATTAAGTGTCATGGAGTAAGGTTGAATTTAAAGGAAATGTATCTAAATTTGCATGGAGTATAAAACCATTTTGGGATAACCACCTCCAATACCACTGACCAAGATTAAAAACCTGGGTTCTTTGTCATCTGCAGTAGAGTATAATGCGAGAATGACATCTTAGACCATTTGACCATAAAATTGGGTATAGTTATTTGAATAATTGAAGGGAAAAAAACGCAACTAAATATAGTATATTCCCTTAATAATTTAATTTTAGAGACATGCAGTTCATAACGTATATATCAAACAAGAATACTCATAAGATTCCTATTGATGACAAAATATTGTAGGTTCTCAATTATTCAGAAAGCATGTGTATTGTTGAAATACCTACTACTGAGAATGTTGTGAGGTAATACTGTTTAAATAACTTAACAATAACCACACTAAAGGTCAACTTGAAGCAATTTGGACACAACTGAGTAGTTGAGAGCTATTTTAAAATCACACCATTTACGTTACACATATTTAACAACAATGTAAGCTATACAGTTTAGTGTTATTTTTGATGACGATGAGCCATTGAAGTGTGTGTAGAAGATAGTTTATAATTATTTATTTTAAAAATAATGTAAGCCAGCAGTTCTCAAACTGGGGTACACGAGCACCTTTCAGGGGGTAAGCAAGCAGATCTCAAGGAAAAATTGGCAACATAACAGGGGAGTTAGGGTTTTCCCTAATTGTTGGCAATTACCGTTATCTGGTTATTTCCACCCCTCTTTTCCTATATTTGCTCTCAGCTGGAGATGATTTCTGAGAATTTTCATCCCTCTACCTAACATCTTCTACATTAGCGGTTTATTATTTCTTTCTCAACATATCTCTGTTAGAGTGATTTTTCATCCATGGCGTACCTAAAAATAAGTACCGCAATAGGCTAAATTTGGAGCCAGACCTTCGCTTGAAAGTTTCAACTGGACAAGCAGAAATAAAAAATTGTGCCAAGCCATGCAGCCACACTCCTCTCAATGAAATATTTTGAGATTCATAATATATCAGCTCAAGAATTACAATAAAAATTTTGATTGGAAAATATTCGGGTTAATGTTTACTTTTTTTCTTTATTTTTGAACAAATTTGTGAAGAAAATGTATACAGTTTTTTACAGTAAAATTATATTTTTTTAACTGATCGTGACGATTCTATATAATAATTGGATACTCTCTAAGTAGCTTTGTCACATTAGAAATATTTTGATTATGGATATTTCCCCCCACTAGATTATATAGATCAATAATTTACCAAGTGGTCATCTTTCTTAGAGCTTGTCATTTGGAATTTTTTTTATCTTGGGGTATATTAAACTTTTACTCATAGCCAAGAGGTACAACCTAAATAAAGTTTGAGAACCGCTGATGTAAGCATTTAACAAACAGCTGGGTATCCACTTGTTGCATATCAGCATATCGTATCACTGATGTATAGCATTGGAGAAGGGAAATCGGTGCAAAGTGGCGTGTCAAAAGTGATACAAAGATAAGCAATGGGCCTGATCAGTCATTTGTCGGTTTTTTGCAGTCACATAAAAGGAATGATACAGCACTAGATTGCAACATATGTGAACGGGCTACCATTTTACTGCACTGTACGCTCATTCCTATCGACTGTTGAGGACGCTCAGCGGAAACCTTGTGTAGAGATTTGGTTTTTGTTAGTATGTTTTTTATTTTTTGTTATAGATATATGTTTGGCCAAATGGAGTGGAGTAAGTTGGAAACCATACGGTTTATATAAATATATCGTAAGAAGTTACTTAATTTGAGACCCAAAACATCTTGATCATTTCAATAAAGTGCAAAAACCAGATGCGTGGGAGGACAAATGTGCTCAATGCTGCAGAATAACTATAACTGAACACTCAAGTTTGATACTTAGCTTAGTCCTGTGTTCTCCGTTTTGATACGGGTCCATGGTGATGACACGAAAAAAATTCAGACAGTGTTGCATCGTATTGTATTACAAGATGATACGTAACAATGACATGATACACATTAGTGGATACCCACCTTAAGAGTTTGAAAAAACAATAATGTACTAGGAATATTTGTAAAAAACACTTTTACATAAATATATATTAGAGTGATCTACAATTGTCATAAATATCAATACCAATAAAAAAATAGCAATAAAGTAAAAGCGCATCAAGAATTGCACCAAAAGTATTTTTTTCAAATAACTCATATTGCATTAATACTATAAAATAATGAAGTTTGACCATGGCATAAACGTTAAAATATCAACCCATTAAATAAATCTATTGTGAATAATAAATACAGCATACATACATATCTAATTAGTGTGCCATTCCCTTGTGGGGTAGGCAAGAAACTGTGCTTATAGCTCAAAAAAACAGTTTCATACTTAATCCATCCTCACTAACTTTCTCCACACTTCCTTATCCTAGCATACTCTCTTCGCTTCAACAACATTCATATACTGAGTCATACATGCTCTTTTATAATTAAGACTATAATGTTTCTTTTTCACACATTTGTCTACAACATGTAGCTATGTCTTACTTGGTCTACCCCTTCTTTTGATCCATACACTCTATCTTCATATATATTATCTTTGTCAATTGATCCACACTCCTTCTTTCAACATGCCCAAACCAACGTGACACTTCTTTCACACTGAGGTAGCTATTTGATCTCCCTTCAAACAGCACTCTTTCAGCACCGATTCATTACTGCCTCTTTCCTGGCAAGTTTTACCACATACATTTCTTATATATCTCATTCCAACCACATTCATATTGTACTTGTGTTTCTCCTGACAAATAGAGCCTTCACTACTACCCAGATAAAGCATTAGTAAATACAGCCCTCACTATTACACAAATAAGGCTATAGTGAATCAGAAATAAAGCCTTTGCTATTACCAAGATAAGGCAGACAATCTAATAATAGAATACCATTTAGTGATTTGTCTTTGTTTGCTTGGGTCTGCTTTCTCGGGAGGATCATACTTCTCCAGGCTGGGAAGAATCTTGATAGGTAGTCCCATTCCCTCATTCACCCCCGCAACATACTCCACCCCTCCCAGTTTCCACTCCCCTGCTGCATTCACAAACACTGAAGACAGACACACGCTGTTGTGGCGCAGGTTGCCGTCATTGTTTAGGAAACTTAAGGCTCTCTGAAATAATTGTATAAAAATTAGTAAAAATGAACCAACACAGCACTCCTCCTAAGCCGATTCAAAAAAGGCTTAGCAGCCTATCTCACAGATGGTTAAGAGGGAAACTAGATATGAGATAATTCTAAAACCAGAAAACCTAGAGAATTGTAGGTTTTCTTCATTCTTAATTTAACAACAGGCAAATTGGGATCATTTTAGTTGGTTTTAATTTTAAAATAATTTGTAGCAGGCCTACTGTAAAATTTACTTAAATGGACACCTCTGATTAACATCTTCTTCTTTCTAATCGACAGTTTAAATTTCTCCGGCAATATAGAATTGGCTCTTAAGATGAAACAACTTTCCAATAATGAATTTTCTCAATAAAGGACATGGCCACTTCTAAAGATGCATATTAATGCACAGCATTCTCCAAACAGCGGACCAAAATTGAAAACACCGGTCTATATGTTTAATATTTTACTGTACTTCAAGGTTTTTACCTCCCACCCCGTCTGAGACATCAGCAGGGAGATGTTCTAACAGTTTAGTTTGCTCATGCGCACATATACAGTACTTTTTACATTTAAATTTTTATGTGTATTTTTTCTATCTATAATGCAATCCATACAGTAAGATGCATACAATATTTATGTATTATGATATTCATAATTATCCTGCATGTAATACTGCACAGTGAAGTAATTAGATTGTTAGTAGTTATCTGCAGTATATAGGTTCATAAAGATTAAGCTTTATGCAAGCATATGATTAAAAATGAATTTTTTTTTTTACAATTTCAGATCTCAGAGATTTCACTGTATTTTTAAAGTACAGTTCAATATAAGTTTCCATTATTTCAGTTCCAATTTATTTGGTAGCTTGAACAGAGAAAACCACACCACGATGTGACATCCAGCCCAATATGTATTACCTACCCATAAGTTAGGTGTTATTCTTTGGGTGAGATCAATAAGTACCCTCAATGATATTTACTTGTTGATAAGTCAAAATTACTAAATGATGAACCTAATAATTTGGTTGAGTCTTTAATTCAGACAATTTATTTTACAATCATCCTATGGTACAGATAATGCAATATATACTTTTAAATATTAATCTGTAAGGATTGCAATAGACTGGCCAGGTCTGTCTTATTGAATTTTGAGGCCTCCATCTTATGTAGAGCACTTGGGTAGAATCCACTATTTTTACAAAACAGTATCTTGAATCCAAATCTTAAATATGAATCTACAATTTATCTTCAAAATCGAATCTTGGAATTGTGATGGACATAAGAAATATAAATATAGCAGAATAGTAGAAAATACAAACAGTAACTAAGTGTTAACATTATTACTTATAATCCATTCATTATAACATTCAGTTAAGTGTTAAATTACTGGTCTGGGGCCTGCTTGTTAAATTAAACCTATTAGGCAATTATAAATGGTTCTGAGCCACAAATAAGCAGTATTAGAACTCTAAAACAAATGTATTTGAAAGATAGATTTTTTTAGGATCTGAGAATCAAATCAGAATTTTCTTTAATCCTTGAATATCTTTAAGGATTCGAGGGAGTTGATGATTCAAGGGCCCATCCCTAACCATAACATTTTAAAATGGCTACATTAACTATTTAGGAGGTGGGTATTTGAGAGTTAAAATAACTGCTGGAAAAATTAAAATACTTAATAAAGATAAATATTTAGTAAACTCATGACTTAATAGATGTGTGTCAATCCACCAAAAGTGTTTTCTTCAATAAGTTTTTTTCTCTGCGTAAGAACAGTTAAAATTTGAATCTTTGTTCTGACAAATTATTATTATTTAGAACCACGTATTACTACCTGTTCAGGTTATATGCCACCTTCTGACAAGTTAAGGGACCCTCAAGCATCTAGTTCTCGAGCATTTTGTAACCCGGCAATATACAAGGAGATGCAGTGGAGTGTCAAAGCTCCATGCCTGTGTTCACTTTCACTTCATGCAATCCTTTGCTACAGAATTGTTCTGATTGCTCATTTACAGTGACACGTGACCTATGTTTGACTTAATAAACATATTTTGTTTAATTTAGTACCTAATAAAGTAGGTAGTTCATAGCTATGTCTTACTGTTGAATTTTTGTTTACGTTCCCTCTACTAGCAGGCCACCTCTAAAGTGGGGACCTCGGGCAAAGGACCATCCCTACTCCTTATAAGACAGTCCTGATTCTGGTTCACCTGTGATAGAGAGGCCAAGGTTTGTCTCTTAGTCAGGTGCAATTGAGGTATTTTCTACATGGGATTTACTAGTGTGGCATGGTTATCCCTTCTGCACACTAATGTGGGTGCACTTCCTATCAACAACATTGGATTAAGACTTTAATAAACCTTGTGTAAACATTTCAATAAAATTATAGAGGCCTACATTAAGACATGTGATAAAAATTTAATATCAATATAAGTAGCATAAGTGATCACAAGGTTTAAAGTGCCATTCTTGAAAGTGACTAGATTTATAATGATGAGATTAACAGGCCTCATAACATATTTTCGGTGCCGAAAAGTAGGACATTTTGGTGAAAAAGTAGGAAAAGTAGGACTGTCAATTTGATAAAAAGTAGGACACGTTAAAAACACTATATTCACCTTGTAGTGCCAAAATAAAATGTATTATTATTATTACCACGTCTTACTACCCATTCGGGTTATATGCACTTACACTGATGTGATATGGTAGGGTGATTGGGAGACGAAATGGGGGACTTACAGTTTAACGTGGGATCCGAACTATGGTGGAGGCCTGGCATTCAACACATTCACAAGTTATGATTAATACACGTCTTGTCAGAGGTGAAGGAAGGGTTTGGCAATTAGATAAATCTGTGCCGGGACAGAGGATTGAATCCTGAACCCCCAGCACAGAAATCTGACACCTTACTCCTAGACTGCCAGGTCAGCAATAAATTATTAAAAACAATGTTTTTATGTTATTGGGCCTGTAGTAAAAATAGGCAAAAGTATTTTGCAAAAGAAGAAAGGAGGAATGCTCAGCCATCATCAACCCCTTGCCATTCTCCTTTTATCCCCCCCCCCCAACAGCTCCACCCCTTCCCCAATTTAATTTAATTTATTCTCTCTTTAATACAGTATTTATTTTACTTTGTCATTTCATTACAAATCCAAATTTAGAAATAATGATAGTGAAACAAAATAGTAATAGTAATGATAATTATTACAATAAACATGTTCAATTTAATCAAAAGCTGACATAAGTTAGGCCCCTACTGTCTTCCACCTAAAAATAAAATATATTTTAAAAATAATCTGTGAAACGTTATATTAAAAAAATTTTTTTTACCCCCGTGTCTTACTAACCTCTTGAGTTATATGCAAAAAATAAAATAAAAAACAAATCACTCATTCAGTTGTTTTTGGGTTTCTTTGATTCATATTGACTTGCACAAAAGTAGTCCAAAATTGTTGTCTTTCTCTTTTTAATATGATTTTGTTTGTTTCTTATTTTTTTAAAAGCACAGTCACTTTCTTCCAATTTTTTGCCCGGAGCTTTTAGCGTAGTTTAAGCTATTTGCAAATCATTCCGATAATTGATTTTCATTGCATTATTAATCCTATAATTCGCTTCTGCCACTAATTACTTATAAGATTGAACTTCTTTAGCTTTTGATTCTTGCTTTTCCAACAGGTTCTCTTGTTGCATTGCCTCTTTAGCTCCCTACAATTTCTTTTCCAAAACTTTCCTATATGTTTGATACTCTTCACTTTGGTTTTTTATTTTCTCTTTATCTTCTTGCTCTTGTTTCTTTCATTCAACATTGATTCTCCTTCTCTTCTCCAAGTCCAGCAAAGTACAACTTATGGGCTCAAGTCCTTTCTTGATGAAATTCTCCGTGAATGATACTGTGTTGCACTGATAGTTGTAATGTTTAAGACCATCTTTGGTAGACTGCATGCCTCTGATGGATGCCTCAGAGAGACTGGTCCTGTAGCCAGTAAAGGTAGTTTGACGTTTGTGAGAACACTCGCTCAACAGCAGTATTTCCATGGGGTAACACAATGATAGCTTTAACAAGCCATTTAATTGAGAATATTCTAGTTGGAAATAATTAATTATAACACTACCTCCAAAAACTATTTCATAACCATTGAATTCCAAAGACACTGTACAAGCTTTCGGGTATAGGCTACAATTAAAATTTTTTCAAACTGCGTGAAACATTATGATGCAAAATTTTGTTTTGCTAACTTGCGAGCAAAAAGGAAGATCCACACTTCAACTTCTACCTAGATAGTTTACCACTATTCCTTCTACACAAATTGTGTGGCTACATTTTCTCTGAATTTTAACTTCCTCAACCCCCATTAGTGTAAATAATCAAATGGACCAGACTGTGTGAATAAAACAAAATAGCAGACTCAAAAATTAGTCAATTTCATTAGCAGTATGGTATTTACATTAAGAGCAGAAAAAGTTGATTTTCTGTAATGCAATCTAATGTAGTGCTTTCTAAATTTTTTAGAACTGTGGCCCAATTTTTAAACTAACAAACTTTTGCAATACATGTAACTTTAATGTCCATGATGGGGGAAGCAAGTATTTTTTAAATTAATTAGTTTTCTTACTACTTTAAAAAGAACTAGTTTAATTATCATAATGAGTTGTGTGCAAAGGGTGCGATTTTTTTTGGTTTCTGGTAATGGTGACTTTGATGCTAGCTATTTTCATATGCAGGACCTTACAATTTTAGTTAAAAAAAGTTTATGATTCCTACAAGTGCTGAAAACTTAGAGTTGTATCTATTTTTTGAAGTTTTGATTCATCTTTAACAAGTTATCTTCTGACAGATATATGCGTTTTTTTTGTTTTACTACATTGACATTCCAGTCCATATGTTGCTCTGAAACAGCGACAAATTCAAAGAAGTAACAATCAACATTTTCTTTCAATGCATTTAAATCTGCAGAGATCACAAAGAGAGCTGGTTTCAACTCATTTTTGATTATAAAGGCTTCAAAAATGTTTCAAAACAGTCATTATTGCGGTCTTAAATGCCCTCCTTGCACCACCAAAGCTTTTTGATGAATATTCCATTCATTGAATGAAAATATATAAGATATTTTCATATCTTGTAAGCATAAATTCCCTTTGTTTAATTTAGACAATATGTCCATCAAACACATGAGTTTCGGAACACACTCCTCATTGAGCAACAATCCAGGCAGAAACACGAAACTTGATTTCTGTATCCGTATATTATGCCCCTTATCTTTTCCATTTTTTATTTTTTTCTTTTCCCATTTTTTGATATAATACCTATTTTCTAATAATTTCAAAAACTCTTTGCAGCCTACCAAAATTTGGCTCACAACTCACAGTGTGGGAGTCACTGCTCTAATGAAAATGACTTAAATTAGCTAAACAAAAGGAAAGAGAGTAGTAAAGTGAATTTTAAGGTACAGGACTTAATGTAGTTGAAAAGAGAAACCCACATTGTGATTCAAATACCACATATGCATATGACCAGGATTAAAGCCTGACCTCTCAAGTTGATAGTCAACATTTTGACTAAATTTGAGCTACTTTGAATGAGTCTAGGATATGACTCTTAGATTAGTCATTTTATGTTCAAAACACTCAAATGTAATATAGTAAAATATCTCAAGGTATTGTGGTAGATACCTAATTTCTCAAAAATATTGTTGAAAGTTACGAATAACAGATACTCACAGTAATTTGAAATATTCCCCAAGCTAAGTACAAATCTCTTGATTGACCCTCCTTAGAAAGTACTGTAAGGTGGTTTTGCAATGGTTCCACATATTCCGTGGCTAGGTACAGTGCCTTGTCAGACTGGGGGAAAAAAAAGACAAAACAATTTAAGTTAAGATATAATGTAACCACTTCTGTTTCAAAGACATCTAAGTTTAAATTAATTTGTCTGTCTTACTTTTAAAACAAATATTTACACAGTACCATTTTTGTTTTTGATTAATGAGGCATGGATGGTAATGAAGCCCTGCTTGGCCTTTATGCAAGATATGGAAGCTCAGTTATGCTAAAGAATATCAAATTATGTTGATTGGTACTATTCAAAAGGAGTATAAATGCTACATCTAATTTAAGTTAATTGGTTAATGTATGGACATTATGAGGAGTGTTCAGAAAGTAAGGAGTGATTGATTATGGTAACCTTCATTCAAGAAATTCAAACAAAACTTTTTAATCGAATAGGTGAAGGAGACCGAGTTTTGGAATCAGAAGAGAGGGCTGCTTTTTGAATTTTTGGAACCTTTAATGATGACAGTGAAGTGTACTTACACTAAAAAAATCGAGGGAGAACAATGATAACCAAAGGTGTGGTCTGTTGTTTCATGGCAACATCCTCCTGCATTACAATGCCCAACCACATACAACAGCTAACACCGTCAGTCTCCTTGAGGAGAATGATTGGGAAGTACTACAGCCTGGACCTTCCACCAAGTGACTATCACTTGTTCTTGCATTTAAATAAATATCTTGGTCCACAATGCTTTGGGAACGACATGCTCAAAAAGGTAGTCTAGGACTCGCTGAACTCTCAGGTGGCAAGCTTTAATGACATAAGCTTTACTAATGGTTTTATAAAAATATATTTCAAATAAAAGAATTTTATTAACTAGTAATCACTACTGTAATTTTGCAATGATAAAAGTTATTTCTTATTATTAAGAGTTGTGGAGATGTGATCAAAATTGGAGATATACACTTATGTGAAGTACTCTTTAAGTCATTTGAATCAAATGAGATACACCATTTTGTTTGTAATGTTAAATAGTAGCTTTACAAATTTTAATCGAAATAAGTAGTTAGAGTGGATTTCAAGAAAAATATTTTTTTCTATTTGCCTTTCAGTAATTTTAGGGTTGGACATAAAGTAAGCTAGAACTTTTATTTGGTTTTTTAAACCCTTAGCTTAGAAATATTTTATGCATAGTGGTATATTCATTTAACCTAAATATTGTTTTGGGAAGATAGAATTGAAATTAGAAGCAGTAAGCTTTGTTATAAAAGCTTACCAACACCACTGCTATGTAGCATTAAACATAATGAACAGAGTAACCTACCTCTAAACTATCGAGATATGTGAGAATACTAGGATGTCGTAGAGTTTTAAGTCTCTTCACAGCTGCTTTAGCGACATCAAACTGAGTGTCACTACCATTCCGGACATCAAACACAAATACAGACACTTCTTCACTTGTGCCCTGAAATTAAAAATAATTGATATTGTTGAGTGAATTAGGCTGCAACATTGAACCACATTTTTACAGTGGTTCTATAGCAAATAATTTTCTCAGAAATAGGACTGCGGGGTTGGAAACAATTTTGGGTGGAGTCGGAGTCGGTAAAAATGTACCAACTTCAGATTCAAAATAAAAACTTATGATTTTATAAGTATTATTTAGGACCAAAATTTGTAATTTGGCTTGAAATTTTTATTTAAATATAGGTTACAACCACAATGTCAAAGAAGCTTACCAGGAATACATCTGTAGGGCCTATTGGAGTATTTTACTGCTGGTGGCCTAAATTTGTTATTCTTAATTAATAAACTTAAGCCATTTATGAAGGAATCTGAGTGGGGGTCAAAGGCTTGGCTTAGCCTACTGACTCTATACAGGCCTGCTTAGAAGATATTAAAATGTCTTCTTGGTCAGGCCTCAAAACCCATTGGAAGCCTATTTTTATTTTGTGATTTTGAAATTATCCCAATAAATAAGTCAAGTTCTGCTTACACATGTTAGTCAAGTAGAAACAAGGCGTACCAATAAATATTATCTTTAGAGTTTTGTAAGAAATGCACCCAGATTATAGCGAATAGAGGATGAAAAAATCACAGTGATAAATTACATAATAGAAAACCCAGTGCACTCAGACAAAATTTGAAGATCGACGTTCCCAACTACAGCACACCATCATTTTGTAAGTCTGACACCTTTGATAGTGTAACCACTAGTGTGGGAATTGTTTCTCTACTCCTCTTCTTTAACAGGACAATACACAATGATGCTGTGGTGAAAGCTATTTTGCTTGGTTTGTGACAGTGTTTGAAAGAATGTGATAGCTCTTAATATATTATGAATTACTAGTATCGTTAATAGCTATGCAAATTATGTAGGCTTTATTAAATAAAAGTCAACTCCGGCAATATCATGAAGAGTTTGTTACAATAATTAAATAATGTATTATTAGGCAGGATAGAGCATATACATGTGAATTTATTTGTATGAATGTATTAAAGTGACTTTTATGACTAATACAATTTTTAAAGAAATTACCAAAGGTGTAAGATAATTTTATTAATTAGGTAATTTGATCTTAGTATCACCTACACTAGCCCCATGACTTCTTTGGTGCTGACTGACAGATCACAGCTGACTTCTGACAGTCAACATTTAGGTATATACCTACATTTTGACGTCAGAAGTGACAGCTGCTAAACACATGTTTTTACAGATCATTTGGTCCGGCGTAGGTATACATAATTTGGTCTGGTAACGTTTCAAAGCTGTCAGTCAGCACCAAAGAAGCCATGGGGCTACTGTAGATACCATAAACACAATGTTTACCTTCTTCTTGGCCTTATGCAAAGTCCATACACTAGTGTTTTCCAAACCTTGAACGGGTTCAGTTATTTCGTAAGGAAAGTCTTTTGAAGGATCGCGAGAAAAAAACGACCACATCATAAATATAAATATAGAAAATATATTATCATCGTGATATTAACAAACTGCTAAAGGTCTATTTCAATAAATGCCGTAGTAAATAATTGTGATATCACTGGCTGTTACTGAAAATGCCAAGTGCAAACTGCAGACGTCAGAATATCAAAATTAATAGGCTTACCAACCATGGCTATGAAACTTTTCTTAAATAAAATATCTATATCTAAAAAGATGTATTTAATATGGCGTTATCAGTTAATTTTAAAAATTATACGAATTGTTAGCATATTAAGATGATGCTGATGATAATAATAAAAGTAATAATAACAAAAATTTAAAAGTTGGAGATTTATAAATGATGGTTTTAAAAAGGGGGTTAGGAGTTAGAACTTTTTAAATGAGATAGAAAATTAAAAATTTGTCAGATAGCGGTAGGTAAAGAGATCACCGCAGATAGTCGAGTAGATATTAAAATTTGAAATTTCCAAAGAAAATAGAAACAATACCCGTACTTATTAGTGTGATAGAAAACTGACTTTTGACCATTGATCTATATAATATAACTGAATGGACATTTGTGGCCGAAATTTTCAAACTGTCGTCTGCATATCTTTGTGTAAGAAAGAAAAACACTTTCGGATATTTTCTTCTCTCCTACACCCATACAAGGCAGTTTGGCATTTTGACATTGTTAATTAATTTGATTGAATATAATTATTAGATACATTAATGTGGGATTAGTTAATGAACTAAATTTGTTAGTAAAATCATTGAAGAGCATAATAAAGTTCGAAACTGGTGAGTTTTTTCATTAACAAATTTGATGTAAACTAATATATAAGATGATTTTTGAAGGAAGCTCGTTTGGAAGTGTTTATCTCGTACCAGAATCCTACTTTAAAATAGTGTTTAGGTAGGATAAAATACCTCCCAGAAGGGAATTTCTACTTCTGTTCTAAGTGGCCGTTTATCCTACCAAAATACTAATATATGATAATTTTCTGGTACGAAGTAAAGCCTTACAGATCGGGATTTTTACTAAAATCTTATATAGGAGTTACCGTACTTTCAACAAGTCTATAACCTAAATATTGTTTAAACGTAAGACTTCTACACAAAGTACTCTATTCAAAATATGTAATACAGTTTTTAGCTAACTTGTTTCATTATAGCTATCAAACTTTCAACATAACATGGTTTCTGAAAGCAATATACAAGATAAGATCCAACTTTTTTTTTTTAAAAAAGGTAATATAATAATACTTTCTAGAAGCCTATAATCTAAGTGATCGTTTGAATGTATGGCAAATACACAAAAATTTTCATTCAAACAACATGAAATCACGTTTTAAGATACCTACCTTATTCATTATATTTTCGAACTTTCAATCTAATGTGGTTTCTGAAACCAATATAAAAATTAATAGCCAACTTTAAATATAAATGTGTCTTGTCAGACTGTAAACAACATGGATGATAACTACATATTTAAATATATTAAAGATTGCATTCATATTTGTACAGTATTATCTGTAAAACTGAATTGTATATCCTTTAATGTAAATGTTTTTCAGGCTAGTGTGGTATAATACTGAACTATTTTCAAACAATAACACTTTTATTCATCAGATACATGTTTTCGCATAAGAACATCGAAAGAAACCGTTAAATCTGTGCCCTCACAATGAAGCAAACTATAAACTTGAGCGTCACGCTTTGGTCATTGGCAATGCTTATGTTTATGTCCATCCAGTATAATACATAGAAATCACTGCTTCCAGCAGGCAGGTATGGAAATTATTCCAAATTGCTATAAACGTATAAAAAATAAATTTTTAAAGTAGGACTTCAGTCAAAGGAAGGACGAAGAGAGTGAGAGGATAAATTCGAAAAGAATTACACACTATTAGGTGAGGTAAAACCTTTAAATTGGCCAAGAATATTGAGGGGCCATTTCAAATATCAAAATAAATTTTCAAATGTCCACATTTAAATTTAAAAAGAAACTTACTTTCAGTGTGGTAGAGTATTTAAACTTCTTAGGTAGGTAGGTATAAGAAACACCACAAACAATCATAAACGTCTGAATATTAATTCATTTTAAAATGTAAAGAAAGACATTGAAATGGGTAGCTGAGAGACTAATAGGGAGTGGGAGAAGAAGAAGTTTCCTTTCAAAATTTCCAAAATTAATAGAAAAAAATAGGTATGTCACAAAATTTAAATATTTTAATAGTGTATGTGGAGGAACGACCCCAACTAACCAAGAGTGTCTAAACGGTATAAATTTATAATGAGGTTCTGGTGAATTCCTAAGAGTGGGATATTTCAAGAAATAACGTTAACAACCACTTATCAGAGTGGTAACGAATTGAGATTTGCTGAGGAATTAAAGGGATCACCCCTCAACCTCGTCAAAGCTTTAAGGCCGAGCCTACCCATAAATGCATGGTTATAAAAAAAATGTTAAAAAAATCCAATAATTCAAAATTGTTGTTATTTATTTATGTAACATATCTGGGCATCTTTCATAATTCTTATGGAATTTTCAAACCATGTTAAAAATAATAATTAAAATATTTTCGTTAAAATGTTTCCATTTCAATGCACTTTAAATTGGAAACAAAAAAATATTAATAGATTTATTTATTTTCTCTGTACAATTAGGCTAGAGTGTTTGTTTATAACATATTAGTTAATGAATAATTTATTTTTATTTTTAAACATACTTTTAAATTTGGGTTGGCTTCAATAATCACGACGATATTGAGCTCTAACGACTCCCAAGTCAACACTTTAGTAAAAATACGTGGTTTTAAATACAACTTTTCATTCTACAAATAGTTATCTTAGTTGATAATAGGTGCTGTTAGTATGATCATTACCCATTTATCAGCTAGTATCGTTTTGCAAGCGTTGGCTAAGCTGTTGTATAGGAATAAAGGCGGCAGTGGAGGGTTAAGCTAATCTCTGTGACCTTCTTGAGTCAAAGAAACATTAATACCATGTGCAATGTCCAATTATGAAGATTTGCGTGATTAAATATAAACATCTTAATATATTGAGTAACTAAAATAATCACAAAGTCTTAACTACTGTGTGAATAAATATAGTTGGTCCCTACTTGCTTCAATGAGAGTATTACTTTAGTGATACATTATTTTCAAAGAAAAAACCACATGCTTCTCCATACACAGTTTTATGACATTAACCCTTATTTTCCTGAGGCAGTAAAACATGTAAAAATCTACACTCGTATCCTTTATCTTTCTCGGGTTTTCTCATTCTTGAACATTGCACGTTGTAATAATAAGTGTATAAGTGTCAGAGTATATGTAAACTACTGTACAATGAATTTTTAATCCACTATTGTAATAAATACAAATAAACATTCCTGCTCACATCAAACATAGTTAATTTAAATAAAATTTGGTCTAAAGGTAATTTGGATACGTCTTCAATATGTTTTTATCAACTATATTTATTTTACGATCTACGATTTGACTTTGGAATAAGTTATTTTTCAAAAAATTAACGAACGAAGTTTTTTTGTACTCAAAGTGTGATTATGTTAATTTTATTTTATTAGCTTGTTAAATGTGATTACTTTTAATTTGAATCTGTTACATTC
>CABFVX010002096.1:61531-127837 GCA_902151425.1 Timema shepardi | reverse complement strand
GGAGGTCTTTGGTTAGACGTCGAGTACCACGACGACCGCCTCGGGGCAAACAACCATGGAGAGAGAACTCACCCCTACCCCCTCTTTTAAAAAGCCACCCACTCCTCCTCTTTCCTACACCCGTGCCTTGTATATTTTTTATTAATGCATAGCTCCTGCCCCCTGCTCGCTACAACCACCAACGCTTCGTGCCTTAGCCCCGGTCTCTTGCACGGACTGCCCTAACAGTTCCCTGAAGGCAAAAGCCAAACCAAAATTTAATTATTTCCGGAATTCTATTCTAATTAACTCTGATTGAAGGTCCCCGTGAATGGTAAAGCGTGTAGTCTAGTTGGGGCAAGAGAAGGCGAGAGTGTGTATGTGTGTTTGTGTGTTAGAAGGGGCTCCTTGCAGGGAAGTCTAAACCACTGCCAATTCAATGGACAAAATATTCCCTACTTATAGATGCGAGTGATAACTTAAGAATGTGAATTCGTTAACTTAGGTATTGATTAGGTATGAGACCTTCAAATACTCGAAATTTTAGAATTCTAGAAAATGTTGGACCCAAGATTTAAAATATATATATATTTTGAGTTATTTGTTTTAAAGCTTTTTTTAAACTTTTTATTGATGAGTTGAACCAGTACAATACGGCAAAGATTAACCACCAGAACCAATATAATTAATTTACCACCCGCTTCAGTGGCCGCATGATCCCAGGCGTCGTTCTCACAATAGACTAGACTGCCGATGACTGAGAGTTACAGGTTCAATCTCGGTCTGTTAAAATAAGAGTAGTTTCCCCTAAATGGTTTTCCAAACTCCTTCCGCGGAAATGCAGGTATACTTCCTCTAAATTCAAGCTTCTTAATGCCTAATACATTATAGTAATTAGTACATAGGCGTGACCTGTAAGCTGAACGGGTAATAAAACGCAGTGCTGAACATAAATTATCGCCTTTTATAACAAACACGTTAACATTTAGTTTACTATTTTATTTTTATAGAAGCTTAAGAGAAAACAAACTGTCGGCGTTTTTACTACAAGTTCAGATTATACAAATTTGTACTAATTAAGATAGTGTGTTAGGGATGAGGTTAGCTGAGTTTAGAGGAAGTGGAACCGCATTTGATTTGAGAGAGGATGGAAAACCATTTAGGAAAAACTACCCTTAGTACACCCAGCTGTAATTTGAGCCCCGATCTCCCCATAATAGGCAGTCCTGTCTATTTCGAGAGTGATACCTTACACCCGGGGTGGGCAACACAGTAACCAATCGCCACAAGTTCAAATTGGCCATAAGAGAGTGACGAATATGAGTTTGCCAACTCTAGAAGTAAAATTTAAAAAAATTCTGACGCCGTGTACTGGTTGTAGCTTTACTTTTATGCAAATCGTTAGAAGAATTCTGCATGTGGATTGAGTTAAGATATACAACCAATAATACAGGAAAAATAAACAACATGGAAAAAAAATTCCGAAATGCATGAAAATTTACACATATGTTTAAAAATACTTAATTTTTGAAGACTCTAAAATCTTCTATAAGAATTAAAGGACCCATTACTTTTTTATGAAGGGGGAAAAAATGGGCAAAGTGTTTTTTTATAAATATCTCGAAATAAAACTTTTTTTATTAATTATCACGTATACGTGTTTGAAGTTTATGACATTACCTTCTATTTGGTTTTTTATTTAAGTATGATAAAAATTTACCTATATATAACGTTTTGTAATTATCTACCTTTTAACCCCTATCAAAATATTCATTTTTTACCTTGATTTCCTTAGATAAAATGCTCAAAATTTAAAATTATTCGGCTTATATAAAGGTTATCACATCCCCTTCATTTTTTTTTTTACTATTTTACTCTAATAATGAAAGATGACAAAGTTATGATCTGAAATATCCAGAAAAGTTATGTTCGTGAAAAAAATACAAAATAGTGTGTTTCGACTATGGTGTTTTATAAAATCTACTAAATATTTTAGTAGTTCATTAAAAAACATAAAAATATGTAAGTTTGATTTATATAATTTAATAATCAACTAAAAAAATGAAAAATGAAAGAAAAAAATTGTTGCTATTTTTACAAAAAAATACTTCAATCCCGAATATGTTATAAAAATGTTGTTCAAGCATATGTTATGCTAACCATTTTTAATGAATTTTAAAGCTAAATAAATGAGCCTTCAAGTGGTGGGTGTCTTATTCAACTATCGCAATTACATCCTTAAAAAAATATCTATTTGAAATAAAGAGCCATAAATTTAAAATCACAAAGATTTAGTAATTAAAAAAACTATTGTTGAATGCTTTTATCAAAGATTGGTTCAGCGTTCTTTGAAATCCAATGTAATTGTTGTCATGATCGTGGTTATTGGATTTTTCAAACGTTTTTAAGATCGAAATCTGTACAGTAAAGTACCGTACAGTATATAAACTCAGCTTGTTTTCAAAATTATTGAATAAAACTGATACCTGTGAGTTTTTTGATAATTACTTGAAAACTTATTATTTTACACAAATATTTCCATAAGGTTAAATTAAAGCAAAGTTATTGCATACATTATATTGGTTTTCTTTTCTTTTTTCTTTTTTATGACTGTGAATGAAGTGAGAGACGTCAATAAAATAGAAAAATTTCAGAAAATTGTACTGTAAAAAAAAAATTGGTAAACTATGAGATAAATCATTGTATTGAGCAAAGATTTTACTTTAAAATGTAATTCGATGATTCGGTTCATGGAGACATCGTTTCAGCTGCAGAAACCTATGTTTGTTAAGTGAATTTCAATTTTCACAATATTATTTTCATGAATAATAATTTTCTTTCATTTCACATAAGTCCATACAACACCGACGAATCAGATAATTTATAAATCAAACCGTTAGTTCAAATAAAACCATTTTTTTAAGCTTCCGTTTGTGATCTTAAGCCGTTTTAAGGTGTGTTTTTTTTAATTTGTAGTAATCTTCTTTCAAAATATTTAGCTAAATAAAAGTTATTCTTTTAATATTAAAACAATACAATTTTTATATATTATACTTAATTAAACCTAATATATACATTTTCAATAATAAATAAGTGGTACGGTGTGCCGCACAAAATCTCTCATGCTTTTATCTTAAAATAGATATTAACTAAACATTCGTGAGATTTGTGAAACGAAATAATAGGTCTATACATTGTTGTAGAAATACTACACTAAAAATCATAAGTGAAATAATATGCATGGTTACTTACTTGCCTTATGGAATTAATTAGGAACTAGGAACACTGTTAATAAAAAAATTGAGAAACGAGAAACATCTTTGTCCACCAAAGAGCATAAGAATTAATATAATTTTCAAAGACCTGAATTAAAAAGTATACATAATATTTACTTATAGCTCAGAAATTATTGGTTTTATAAAAAATATATGTCAATTTTTTTAATATTTAATAGTACTACAACTTTACAATGATAAATTATTTCATATCCCAAATAATTTCGGATAAATTATGAAAATGAGAAAATTTTCCTTGTATATAAGGTATCCTATAAATCAATTTCATGAGAAATGAAAGTTTCCACATTGTTTATAGTGATAAATAGTCTATAGGTATAAAATTTAATAAAAACTTTTAGAAATAATTTAAAGAAACTCGATTTTTCTTTTTTTGCCCTCCAGTAAACTACCCTTAAATTTAGAGTCGGATATTTAATTCTAAAAACATCTCAGGTGGACCTTATGAAAATCCCAGATACCAAGTTTTAGCCCAATAACCCGAGCTACAGACAGAGAGCATTGCAAAAACAATTTTTTTTTCAGGGGGTCATGAAACGTCGACATTTATCAAAATCTCAAGTTCGATTTCTTTGACGATCACAATACTTTCTCTTCGAGGTGTCGAGAGAAAATAAAATATTCATTTCATCAATGTATATATTGTATATATCGTCAAAATTGAATTTATGATTTGTTGAGACATAATAGTTCTAAGTATTAATGGCTACAAAGTCTTAATTGTATAAATTGTAAAATACATGTATACCACCAGCAATTTTAACAAGATAGTGACAGATGTCAAATTCTTATTTTGACATCAGGTTTGTATGAATGCATAGTGACATTGTTGTTAACAAAAATTAATTTTTTCTATCAAGTTAACCTCAAGATTGATATTTATCAACAGTCAAATTTAAATTCTGACACCACGTTCATCAACGACCCAAAAAACAACTTTCAGTACAATTCATCAAACAGAAAAGAAATTCTGTGAAGAGTGTAAAATTATTATTTTAACAAAAATATATTTTTGGCCATTTTTATCAATAATTTGGTCAATTTTTGTTTTAGAACAAAGTAAAAAAAAGTATTCAATAACTGAATATATGTTGAAGTATTTTTTTATCCAGCACTTTGTTTTAACGGAAAATCAAGTGTAAAATACAGCCATTTTGCAAGGGGTGGAAAAAGCCCATAGCTAAAAAAAATCTTATGGGTCAATTTTTACTGTACAGAAATAATTAAATAAATGGTACGTAGCTCCGCAATAACAATATACACAACAACCAAGCCTCTGGCTGTTAACTCATCGCTGTTTAATAATGATGATTTTTTCGGCCATATGCGAATCAAACCCAGGACCCTTAGCTTATTAGTTAGACACGCTCTTAGTTGTGCTAAGGTGTCCGACATATCCAATTAAAGTTGTTTATGTTTAGTCTACAATAATTTTTATAAATGAATTATCTACTTTGGTGGTCTAATGGTCTAAGGCATCACTCTTGCAGTAGATTGAACTGCCGATGATGGGGATATTGGGGTTCAAATCCAGTTCAGGTATACTGAATGTGTTTTTTCATAAATTGTTCTCCACGCTCCCTCCACATATATTGCGGGTACACTTCCCATAAAACTCTACCTTCCTATCCCTAACACATTATCTTAATTAGTTCATATGCATATAACCCACACGTGTAGAAAGACGAGGTGCTAAATTAATATTAACTGAATTCCTTATTTTTATTTTTTTAAACCGCGTATTACTATCCATTCGAGTTATACATATGTGTACTATTTACACTAATACGCCAGGGAATAAAGTTTAACATAAAGGAAGTACACCCGCATTTTCATGGAGGTAGAGTAGTAAAACCATTTAGGAAAGCCACCCTCATTGTACCCGACAGGGATTAAGCCCTGATCTACCCGTCTTCACCAGTCTAATCTATTGCGAGGGTAGTGCCTTAGACCATGCGTCCACCGAAACGGGTGACTCCTTACTAACATTTTAATGTATTCTGTTTGATTAAATCAAAACCTAAAAAACTTCTTAAGTGTCTACACAGTATGTCCCTGTTACATAACGAGAATTTGCCTCATGTGTGACGTTATTTATCTTTGATAAACCTATTTAGGCCTCTGATTTTGTGTTTAGAGCGTCAGTAATAAATGAATTTACATTCTGATTTGCACAAATTCACTCAAGACGCTCTTTCGTTAGTGGAACCAAGCGAATATCGTAGAAGTAGATTCATTTATTGCATCTATAATTACGTCAATAATTACTGTTAACGGCTTTTTTTTTTACTATAATAAGAAATAAATGAAACCTAAGATGCGTGACACGCATCCACGGCTGCGCAGAATAGATGTTTAGTTTGCTTACGGGGAATTCGGAGCTCGAATCCCGGTCTGGTGTGCTGAGGCCGGTTCTTCCTAAACAGTTTCCCATCCTCCCTCCACGAAAATAGGGGTACTTTTTTCCTTCTGCCTTATTTAATTAGTGTATTTAAATAAGGAGATCCTGGTGATAAAATTAGAAAACTGTGCGCAAATGAGTCATACTTTGGATCACGCCAATGATATTGCAAAAAAGATCAAGTCACGAGATGATATGTTTGTTTTTTTACGTATGTTCGACGTGTGTGTTGTGTGTCTTGTGGGGTTTAGTGATTGATTTAGAGTGACGCGATTGATTCCCAACAAGATAAACAAGCTCTTCTTCCCGCTACCAAACAAACTGGATCTATAAAGAGGAAATTAAAACAGTTCCAAGTTTTCAGATCAGGCCACGCGGTATCTATAGTTTTTTTCTTCCTTTCGTGTGGGTCCGCTCCCCGCCCCCCTCTATCCCTGCACCCATTCAAGACAATTGTCTTAATAATTCTTTTTCTGTTTTCGTATAAATCCCCGCCACCTTCATGCCTTCTTTCCTTCCCCCCTTTTGCAGCTCCAAGTCCACCCCTTTTACAGAGAGGTAAAGTGAAACTTTTGGCAATTTGTTGAGGGCGTTGGGTGGCTGGGATGTTTTCAGGAATGGGGTGAAGTGGGGGAGGGGGGATATTCTCCTGGGAGGACAAGGGGGGAAGGGAGAAGATTCTGTACGTGTGTTTGGTGAATCTCACAGCCTAAAAGAGATTTGCAGCACTCGTGAAATAGGAATGCCGTGATATAATAGGGCTCAGCTTCTTCCGACGTATGAGACACACACACACACGCTCTCGAACAAAGAGAGAGGGGAATCTTTTCCCCATAGTTGTGTTGGGAGGGGTTAGGGGTGTGAAAACCTCGCCAGAATTCGTAAACATAAGTTACTCCTTTGAAATATGATGAGTTTTGGTGGGAAGCCAATTATTTCGTTGGTGGTCCAGTTTGCATGCGAATGGCTCGAAATGAGGCAACAACACCCGAAAGATGGCAGTTGGCGTCTTTCGCGAGACTCCCTGTGTAGCATAGGTAATCCCTGCATGAGAGGGATGAAGGTGGGGGTAGCACAAGGGGTGAGATGAAGGCGGAGATTTTGTTGAGTGAAACAATACGTTATTATCAGAGCCTGGAATTTAATGACAGGTAATATTTTCGTATTAGTACATCAGAGACAACGCTCATGCGTACATAAATTCTTATTATGATTCCCTGGTTGCAAAGGTTTGATTTTTGATATTTAAAAAAAAAATTAAGGTCATGTTTTCTTAATTTTCCTCATTTTTGGGTCATTTATAGGTATTTTTGAATAAGTTTTAAGTATTTGTGTGGAATAAGAATCTTGTAAAATACTATGGATGTTTTATTATGTATAAATACACAAACATATTTTTTTGCTACAGTTGTCGGAACAAGAAGACATTGCAATTAATAAACTTTGTATCCTCTTTGTTTGTCTGGTTGTAAAGTACACATTCCTGGTGAGACACTGCAACTAGGCTATAGAAGGGGTGCGGGGGTAGCTTATTAATTTTAAAGGAGATAATCGTAAATTAATATGATAATTAGTAAACTGCAAGAGTTTGGTTGTCAAAGTCTTTTTTTTTACATTATTATGTAATTTTTAATTTTCATTCATAAAGTAAGTGTTTGATTTAGTCGTAAGGATTAAATAAGAGTTTTTGTTTAAATCTTTGGGCCTATATTTAGAAATTTTTTCTCATCTTGTAGATGTTCTTTTGATTATTTTTAGATCATAAAAGTTTTAGCACTGGTTATTATTTACTTGAGTTGCTGGAGTTAAGAGAATGTTAAGATAAAGCAAAGAAAATAATAATTTAAAAACATTAAGGTATTTATCGTGAATTTTCTGACTTATTATATCAGCACACGACTTATAAACTAGCTTAAGCCTATAACAGACACACCACCCAGCCCCCCCGGTCGTTAATGCATCACTGTAAATAGTGAAAAACCCTAAATGCACATATATGGTACCTTTTTCGGCCATGCCGGGTACCGAACCCCTAGCCCTCGTCTAGGTAGGAAGACACGCGACCGACTGAACCAAAGTGACCCCGAGTTTTTGGTTCAAAACTCTACCGAGTGCATTGAGAGGGATTTTCCACTAGTGTTATCATAATATTACTTCTTCACATTAATGTTGGACTTTTTTCCTTTTTTCGCCCGAATCATATTTATTCCCTGTATTAAACCATTGAAAACCCTCAGTAACTATCAAAAATAATACAAACCTTTTCGATCAACAATGATAACATTTATCCATTTAACCAAAATTTGATAACAAGAATATTTTCATTTTTTTTTATATTTATTTGAGGGACACCAACAATCTTAAAATTATTGGAGAACTGCGAGTGGTCATAAAATGTGGATAAATAAACCGTAAGTGAGCTAGTCTTTGTGTGTGATGCCTGGTCAAGGTTCCAAACGCCAAAACACTTTTCATAATCCCCCCAGAATAATCCTTTTTCATCACGTCTACCACATCTAAAATGGATTTATTTTTTAAAATTACCATGGGTATTTCATCATTTTTGTAAGGTTGTACAAAAAGAATCACCAAACTGTTATTCATGAAACGACTTTTAAGATGGTTTTACCATTTTTATCTACATATACTGTTCTATAATAAAGGGAGAATTATCTCGTTCCTATCTATCGGGTAAAGCCAGAATTATCCCAAATGAGGAAAGCCGATCAGTTTAGCTTGTGCACTGAAAGGGTTGAGTAATGATACCCCTTATGTTATAATGTACATTTTATAACTTTAAATAGATGAATTAGGAAAACTTAAAGTGTACACTGACACCTTAGTCCAGTCGTTAGCGTGTCTCCCTAACGAGAAACGGGTTCTAGGTTCGATTCCCGGCATGACAGAAAAAGTATCACTGAAGAAATGTCAATTGATCCTTTCACAGTGGTGGTCAGTACCAATGTAAAGAGAATAGATAGGTAGCGCCATTTGGAAGAATTTGTTGATGTCATTGCTTACGTCAGCCACGAAACTACGTCACCCAGTACAGAGCAGTCAGTAATATGTCGTGCGGTCCAAGTGTTTCGGACGGTCCTTTCATTTATCTTTATGATTATTTATTTATTTGTGTTTGCCTGGTAATGGTTTTTTCGTGTATATTTAGGCTATTTTATTATGTTTATCACCCAAGTATCTGTTTTAATATGTTAATATAAAATACCGCAGGGATGTTCTAGTTAATTATTCAATAATATTAACTATAATACTAAATATATGTATGAATGCTAACTATATGTAGTTGTATTGTTCTTATCAAACTGTTTATTGTTTTATAATAGTTTTTCTTTTACATAATATAATATATAGGATACAAGTCTTTACTGAACCATCAGACTTTTAGGCTTTTTGCTAATTTATTTACGTACATTAGGCACGTAAGGCTACAAGTTATTGTTGAACAATCAGACTCTTAGGATTTTTGTTAATTTATTTACGTACGTTAGGCACGTAAGGCTACAAGTTATTGTTGAACAATCAGACTCTTAGGATTTTTGCTAATTTATTTACGTACGTTAGGCACGTAAGGCTACAAGTTATTGTTGAACAATCAGACTCTTAGGATTTTTGCTAATTTTATTACGCACGTTAGGCACGTAAGGCTACAAGTTATTGTTGAACAATCAGACTTCTAGGCTTTTTGCTCATTTATTTACGCACGTTCTTCAATTTTAATCACATATGTTTCTGAACAGACATACAAAATGCCAAGCTTTACTGTTGCACTCTGTGTAAATAATCAACGAAACTGCAAAGGTAATATATAATATATCTTTTTAACACTTTCTTAAGGATCCAGAAATTTTCCATACATTGAAGCTAAAATGTAAAAGTAAAGACACAATTAATACAAATTTTGTTCAAATATGTTCCATTAATTTTGCCGATAGTGACTTTGATATTTGTGGTGCTAAATTAAAAATTAACTGAAATGTCAAGAACTTAAAACAAATTGAATGCTACCAGTGATCATATAATAGTGCCAACACGTAAGTAATTTTGAACATTTTTTAATAGTTTTTAAGTGTAATTTATTCATTTTTTCTCATTTATTGGTGTGGATTTTAAATATGTATTAATATGTTTAATGTTCTCAAACGGGATATTATAATTTCTAACAATAATTATTTAGAAAGGACTTAATTTGTCTTCCATAAAATTTTGTGAATGTTAAGTCATGTTCTCACGTGTCATTTTCCGTGACTCACTGGAGATTAATACAAAATTAACGTCAGAACACTCATTTCATTAAAATGAATCATTATTTCACGCTTTCATTAAATGTTAAAAGAAATTATACTTTTATTAATTGTTAATTATTATCATTATTGAAAAATGAAAACAAAATGAGCCGCGTGAGCACGTACAAGAATTAATAAATTCATTTTTATTTTAATGTAAAGATTTATTTAGTTATTTACAGACAATATACATTATGCTGTTATAAGGTTTCTCAAAAATTGTATGTTACGTGGTGAGACGAACAAACCGACCCATTTTTGGACTGTTACAGACAATTTCAATGTCTGTGGAATATAAGTAGTGAAATAAAACCACACGTGGCGCTATTTTAGTAAATTAAACAATAGTTGATTAATCTCAACATGATCATTATGATAAATGACACATGCGAACAAACTAATTTAATTTTTATTTTTATTAAAAATGAATCACTTGAAATTATTCATTGAAAAATGCACGTGAGAGCATGGCTTTAAGCGCTGGCTTGTGTACTGAGTGACGTCACATGCTCAGCTAATTAGATGTATTTCTCCAACTGGCGCTACCTTCTATTCTCTTTACATTGGTCAGTACTGGCCAGCCCTCACTTCAAGGCCACCCGCCCGCCTGTACACCCTGTGACGTCATAGTTGTATCCAATTGGGGTCCACGATAGTTATTTGAGGTTGCATCAAAGCTCAGATTATATATATATATATATGAGAGTGCCATATATTTATGACCATGGATGAAAAAAATAATCTAGGCACTTGATCAATATATTGATTAAATAATTTTTTTAATACACTCTTTTCTTTGAATAGCTAATATTGATTTTTTTTCAAGTTTTTAAATAATTTATAAAAAGGATCCCATTTTATTTATTAGTTGTAGAATTTATCATTTTATACACTTACGGCTAGATGAAGACTAATTTGAGGTACTTAATTCCTAGATGTTATAGTTTCAATGAAGCATTATTTTTACCATTATTATACTAAAATATATATATTTTAAAATTTATTTCTTTACCATTGGTAAAAATTATAGAAAACTATGTTTAAATTGCAAATTTGAATACATAGCACTGTCATGTGCCGAGTTTGTGCCACAATTCTCAAATTATGTTCTGCCATAGTTTTTGTGTAAACGCATTCAAGCTTTGGGCGCTGCTAAATTCTTAAACCTATGCAAGTAAGTAGTGATCAATTTGTGCCCAAAATATTGTACATTCCCATAATTTGTGCCATTAGCCCACAATAGTGTTCGTAAAAATATTCAAACACGTTGGGTGCTGCTAACTTCACATAGCATTATCTCACATTAGAGTGGAGTGTGTGCGTGTGTGTGTGTGTGTTTGTGTGTAAAAGGGGCTGGGGATATGTAATAAATCATAATAAATGTTCAAAGCCAACTGGCTAAGATTATTGCCTTGTCCTCACAGTCAGCGGCAATTATTATATCATAAGGCTGACTCCTTTTAAACCATGTGACCGCTGATGCAGAAAACCCCTCTCTTTGGAATAAGCTTCTAGTGTTATCTCATATCACCGCCAATGTTACACATTAGAGAAACACGTGAGGATATTTAGGTGAAGTAGTTTTTTTGTTTGAATAGTTGGCATTTTAATAGTTTTCGTGAAAATGACAGAAAACTTTCGTTAGCTACCAGCAGCAGTTTAATACCACAAATTACGGAAATTCTGCCAGTAATATTTGCTGACTTTGTGGTTCAAAAACCCATTTTCATAGTTGGTGCTGCCTTAATTTTCCAAAAAACACTTTAATGTACTACCATCCATCACTACTACTTGTGTAACCTAAATGGAAAAAATTATTTAATACAGGTCACAGGATATTATTTACTATTCCTTAGGCTGTGCCACATAAATAAATCAGTTTTATATATTGTGCCATATGGTTTTGGAGAAAAGAAGAACAAAACTGCTAAGCGAAACATACAGCGCCAACATTTTAAAACTACAAATTATACTAACAACACTAGCGTCACAAATTAATAAGAAAATAGCGGTATGACTTGTATAGTTGTGATAATATTCTTAATTATTTAAAATATCATGAAAATATTATTACTTAGTATATTAGTATTAGCTCATAGTATAATATTGTGGCTGTTTATGTGTGTGTGCGTGTGTGTGCGTGTGTGTCCAGTGCGGTATTTACACCAGCTGCATGAGTCCTCATTAAATAAAGGAACTGTTGATAAACGCTTTAGGGGTGGCTAGAGGTTGAGGTAGAGAAATACATTCGTCACTAACTCTTGTCAAGCCTTCGCGAGATCTCATGTACCCTAAAAGGATGTTTGAACTATTTTATATACAAACTATTTTCAATTGTAAGATATACTTTTGGAATGTAACTCTAACAATAGATTGAGCCCCCAATGATGGGGAGATCAAGGTTCGAATTTCAATCAAGTGTATTGAGGGTATTTGTTTCTAAATAATTGTTTTACATTCTCCAACGCAAGTTCTGGTACACTTCTTATACATTCAACCTTTCTCCTTCATAACACATTATCACAATTAGTAGGGCCTACATACGCATATAATCCGAAAGCGGTGCTGATAGTAAAATAATAATTATTATTATTTTAATTTCCTTTATTATCGTGTTAGCCAACAGTCCAAAGGCCTATAACCTGAATAGGTAGTAAGACGTGGTGCTAAGTTACATAAAAGGCCATCACTGAATAATACACAAGTATGACATAGAATTATAGCTGCATAAGAATTCAATATAAATAATCATAGATAACTAGAGATATGAGAAGGAAAATGTTTCCTATATTTTTCCCGAGAAATCTTCCAACTATTATTTCTGTAAGATAATTTCAACTGATTAAATGGATGATGATAATAATAATAATAATAATAATAATAACAGTAATAATAATTAGTGGTAGTGATAATAGTAGTAATAGTAGTAGTATTAGCACCACGTCTTACTACCCGTTCGGGTTATACGCACTTACACTAATATGTAATGGTAGGGTGATAGTGAGATGAAATGGAGGACCTACAGTTTAACGTGGAATCCGAACCACGGTGGAGGCCCGGCATTTCCCACATTCACAAGATGTATTGTCAGAGGTGAAGGAAGGGTTTGGTAAATCAGATAAATCTGTAACGGGATCGAGGATTGAGCCCCGGACTCCAGCACAGAAGTCCGACACCTTACCCCTAGACCAACAGGTCACCAAATAGTAGTAGTAAAGGAACACCTGATTTGGTAGCAGCACAGTCTAACGCGCAACTCTCGCAATATACTAGACTGCCGAATACAGGGAAATTAGAGTCCGATCCCGGTCTGGTATCCTGAGGCCGGTTTTCCTAAATGGTTTCCCACTCTCACGCCAAGCAAATGCGGGTGCAATTCCTTTAAATCCAACCTTCCTCATCTCTAACACATTGGCGTAATTAGTACCTAAGCGTATAAGCCGAACGGGTGGTGAAACATGGTGATAAAAAAAGTAGTAAAGAAACAAATAAATTCGAACCTTTGTAGAAAAGTTATGTTCATAAATCATACTCCAAATTTTGCTCATCAATAAGTTAATTAAAATAATTTTAAGGTTGACCCGACATTTTTATTCCCCTTTATCCTCCGTGCTTCTTATCTACCCCTCGCTCACTCCCAGTTCCACTCCCCACTTCTTTTAACACACTCGTCTCCTAACACACTATATTTTGGAGTGTAATAGGCTCAAAGTGTCACCTTTTAACCCCACAACACAAGCCGCCACTGAAGAACATTTTCACCTCTATAATGGTAACTAAATAATGATACATTGCAATCAAAAACCGTAAGAATAATGCAAATTTAGAACATGTAGTGAGTAAATTAATGATAAAAGATCTCCTTTGATGATGATGATGATGATAATAATAATAATAATAATAATAATAATAAAAGTATGCTATGGCCATGGGGTGTAGCGCGCTTCTCTCGAAAAAGACTAGACTGCAGAGGATGGGCAGATCAGGGTTCGATCCCGATCGGGTGCACTGAGGGTGGTTCTTCCTTAATGGTTTCCTACACACTCTTCCCCCCCTCCCATTTCTCTCTCTCCGCGTAAATGCGGGTACACTTCCTCTACCTACCTCATCCATAACTCATTAGCGTAATTAGTACATAGGAATATAATCCGAACGGGTAGTAAGACGTGGTGCTAATAATAAAGAGTATGAATATACGCCTGGGGAAGGTAATAATTGATTCTATATGTTTTCCGTCATGAATTCAAGCAGTTTATTATTTTGAGGTAGTTCTGTCAGTTACGGATTCAATTCTAGGTTTATGCTACTAGTATTATACTATTGTATTCTCGATAGTTTATAACAAGGAAAAAATGTAATGGAATTCGGGAAGTTGGATTGTGTGAAAGTGTTGTGATTAAGAAAATCCAGGAACAATAACCTAAAACCGAGTTCTTAATTTATTGTAGTGTCCCAAATTGTAAACCCAATGTTGTTCGAAAAGTATGAGACAGTAGTTTTTATATGTTTTTTGAACTTTATATTTAAATTCGGGAATTCTCTTTATTTTATATTATTTTTAATTATTAATTAGCATTTTAGAATATTTAAGCCCTTCAGGCAGTTTGTAAGTCAGTACATTTCGCTTATTTTAAATGTGCTTATTGGGTGCGTTGGACGATGAAACAAAACGGAAAGGACTGATCTAGCACAGAGTTTTCGTTCTATGAGAAATACAACTTTTTCTTAGTACGAAGCGGTTGCATTGTCCAGCCAACCAGAAATCTAGGTTTCAAACCACTCTCCTGTATGATGTTATTTGCCACCCTACCTTGTGTTTCCCTATTTTTTCCTACTTTTGTGAACAATTTATAATTTAATTTCGTGTGAAATCTTCAAATTTCACCAGCTGGTTGCTTGCCTGACTAATGACAATGTTTACATATATTAAATTAAATAAAAGGACGGAAGGAACAACGTAAAACATTGTTTTAAATAATTTAAATAAGGAATTTTGATTTAAGGAAGAACACTTACCTTTTATTAAGCATATTATTTATCCATTTAATAAGTGTGATTGACTGTGTTTATTTTGAAGGTAGGCCATCTTTGTTTTTAACGCATGGGCAGTGCTATCAAACGAGTGAGGAGTGAACTTCGTGATTTGGAAGGAATAAAAACGAGCGCGATTTTTGATTTTGACAGAAGGAAATAGACATTTTATTCTTTATTAAAAACATTATTCTTATTCAATTGGCTATATTTAAATACTTATATTAAACCTACATTTCATTTTTATTTTATCACTAGTCTATAGCCAACAATTCATTTTCGTTTTTATTTATATATAGTTTGTTTTCTCTTTGGACTTGGAATAGAACATTTTTAAATTTGAAAAGATTGGAAGGTTTTTAAATAGTAGAGAGAGTTCTTCTTGCTGGTTTGGTGGTCCAAGATGGAGCCAAATGGATGTGGGCTCCCAATTTAAATTATTTTATATTGATTCAAAAGTGGAAGATTAAAGTGAAAATAGTAAAAAGGGGAAGCTAAGAGTGTGTGTGAGAGCTACAATATTTATGCTCAAGTAAATTGTGGAAGAATTCGAAGTGAAACACATTTATGAAGATGGTGTTTCAGTATGGACTAATTATACATGGGTGAGGTCAAACCAACTCTTCAACTTTTGATTATTGTAATCATTTCTTTTCTCTTTCCTAAATAAGTCAGAACTTATTTACTTCCAGAAGGACAAACTAATACAACAAAATAATTAACATTATATGTTATGTCTAATTATTGATTTTTTTTTATTGTATATATATTTTTTCTCTTCTTGGTCTCAACAATACTGTGCTATACTTTATTAAATTAGAATTATAATTAACCGGAATTCCATAGGTAGGATTTGGATGTGGACAAAAAGGAAACCACAATAAATTCACAAAGTGCCAACAATTGTTTTTTTTTACATTTATTTATTTTTATTTGTAGCCCTAATCACATTTTTCTTCAACAATACATTTTTTTTTTTATCTAAATTGTTCATGTTCTCTTTTAGTTTTAAGTTTACCCAGTGGTCTCGAGGTTGAGAGTCGTTGTGCCACTGAGTTTATAGCCGAGGTAAATGTATTGTTCCTTTTGATTATTATTTTTCCCCTAGATACCAGGGGTGGCGCCCAACAAAAACACGAATTATATAGATAAAGAATTTTTCTTTTCTTTTAAAACTTTTATTTTATATTATTATATATATATATATATTTATTACACCTGTGATAGTTCGAGATTGTCAGTACACCCTGGTGCAATAAACGATGTCATCAGAATTTGAAAAAGACGCGAGGTAGAAACGAACTCTCACCGTTACACAAGAAGGAGACGCTTAGTGACCGAGGTGGCGATAAGACGTGTGCCGCTTGTCATCGTATATTTAACTATAATATAGTGTGCGGGGACTAGCTAGATACCGGTTATTTGTACAAGCTGAGATTGTCAATTATTATAGATATATATATAAAGGAATACTCTAACGATAAATTAATATAAAAGTGATCAACATATATTTATTGTATAAATGGGATTTTCCTTGTATGATAATCGCGTCGATAAGAGAAGCTGAACTAACCATGGATATATATATTAAGATATAAGACGCCTTTAAATATATTTCTGTGATTATTATTATTATTATTATTAGCACCGCGTCTTACTACCCGTTCGGGTTATACGCACTTACGCTAATATGTAATGGTAGGGTGATTGTGAGATGAAATAGAGGAAGACACAGTTTAACGTGGAATCCAAACCACGGTGGAGGCCTGGCATTCCCCACATTCACAGGATGTCTTGTCAGAGGTGAAGGAAGGGTTTGGTAATCAGATAAATTTATGCCGGGACCGGGGATTGAACCCCGGCCGCCAGCATAGAAGTCCGACACCTTACCCCTAGACCGCCAGGTTACCCATTTCTGTAATTGTCTCCCAAGTGAGGGGAATTAAATCATCATAGGTGGAAGAGGAGGAATTCTTCAATTGGCTACCCAAAAAAGAGGCCTTTAGACTTTTACAATTGGAGCCCAACAGTAGGGCTTTCAGCATATAAGCCTCTTTAGACTTTTATATTATTGTGCTAATTTCTTCCCATACTCTTGACTTTTAATAAAAAATTAAAAAATTATATAATCGGATATAGTGGAGAAATTAAAATTAAAAAACTCACTACTAAATAATCCATAATACAAAATAAACATGGGTAGTTTTATGGTGCGTTGTCCTAAAAGAAAAGTGTGTGCTGTTAGGTGGAATGACAATTCTGTGGTTTCAATGCCAATGATGAAGCGTTATTCTACTGCAGAGCATAGTCGAATTAATTTTCTTTGGCAGCTGTTTAGTCAGCATAATGTATTGAGAGGGGAAAGAGAAATTCAGAGCCTTCGAGGAGGGTATTACTACGTGAAGCAGAAGCTACAAAGTTTTAAGGTGTTTCATTGAAAATCATCATGGCACAAATTTAAAGAATAGAATATTTTTGTTGAACAAATTTGGCTCTAAAAATTGGTATAGGTTTGTAGCACAAATTCAGCACTAAATATTGACATATGTTTCAGAATTTGTGCCGTTAGGTTTCATAATTTGTACCGTTATGGGTTCTGCCAGCAGCACTCACTATGTTTTTTGGCGTTTTCGAAAACTACCATGGCACAAATTATGGAGATAAGATATTATTGTGGCACAAATTCAGCACTAAATATTGGCATAGGTTTTAGAATTTGTGCGGTTATGGGTGCTGCTAGCATCAACCCACTGTTGTTGTTTTTTGTGTTTTCACGGAAACTACAGTGGCACAAATTATGGGATAGGATATTTTTGTGGCAAAAATTCAGCACTAAATTTTGGCGTGGGTTTAAGAATTTGTGCCATTATGGATGCTGCCAGAGGCACCAACTGTCTTTTTCGGCGTTTTAACGAAAACTATGGCGGCACAAATTATATGGATAAGATATTCTTGTGGCACAAATTCAGCACTAAGTATTGGCATAGGTTTCAGAATTTGTGCCGTTATGGGTGCTACCAGCAGCACTCACTGTGTTTTTCAACGTTTTCACGAAAACTATGGCGGCACAAATTATAGGGATAAGACATTCTTGTGGCACAAATTTAGCACTAAATATTGGCATAGGTTTCAGAATTTGTGCCGTTATGCGTGCTGCTACGTGAAGTTAGCAGCATCCAGAGGTTTATTTTTAAAGTTTTCACGAAATTTATGGCAGCACAAATTATGGGAATAGGATATTCTTGTGGCACAAATTCAGCACTAAATATTGGCATAGGTTTCATAATTGTGCCGTTAGTGGTGCTGCCAACTTCACGGACCTCAAAATATTGGTTGGCGTCTGGCGGTATGGTGACCCACAGGTGCGGGCAGTAGTGGCCTATGTCCTTAATTCTCATGTTTCAATAAACATTCTTTGAAAAAGACACTCCAATTAATTACTCTATGTCCTTAAACTTTTCAATACACTAACATGTTGGATGTTTCTCAAATTTACTTTTCTAACCCAAACATAATAATTATATATTATACAGCAGGTATAGTTAAAATAATAATTTAAATATTATAAAGTAATATTGTATATATATTTATCAAAGTTTGTATAGTCTTTGTTCTTAGTCGGTCGATTCCCAACGTGAAATATTTTCAGTTTAACAAAAATAAAGTTGTTATTTATTAGTTTCTAGAAACTGGAAAGTGGTAACCCTGTGTTTTTATCTACGGTCCAACACATTAATTTGTTAACACTTAGTGACGAGAATGATAGGCTTTAACAAAGAGCGGTGACTGGGGCAAAATATAGATCCAGCAAAAACTGCGACCGTGAAAAAATATCAGTCAACAAAACACTGTGACTACCAGTCAACGTGAATAATCCCTGGCATAAATCACCGATATTTTACAATCACGGTCACGGTAATCACCGATATCGAAAAATCACGGTTTAGCCCATTCCTACTTGCTGTTATCGATACTAGTACGGCATCGATATTTTTCTTCTGATACTTTTAATAAGTACAGTATTGATACTTTTCTTTCTATACCACATCCCTATAGCCTTTCACTACGCCCCCATCACTCCCTGCGCGCCACTAGCAAAAGAAAATAGAACGCCTTGCAATTTACTGGCAGGCCATTAAAAGGCATGCTGCGAGCTACTAGCAATCGCACGATACACATGCCTCTGGCATGTTAATTTCTAGCTGCTCACATGCTTAGGACGAGTTAGTAGCATGTGTATCTGCGGCCTTAATCATATTTACTTAGTTCTATTTTCCCTGGCAGCAATTATATGTTGTAACAATGTAGCTAGTGTATCGTATTTCTCTTTACTCTCTACCTAAAGTTCCTCCAGTTTTAAAACTAGTTCTATCTCCACATGAGACACATCGCTCACCTTTCCACCTGAACAATTAATATCTAACCATTTCGCAACAGGAAATAATTAGAGTAATTTCAGGTGGTTTCAGTGTCGTTATGATTTAAGGGCTGAAACTCAGATAAGGGAAAGTCTTCTCTCGACATTCAACCTCATGTCTCATTGTCACGAAGCGACAAACTAACCACAACATCTGAAAACACAACGGCCCTCCCTACATCTGATTTCTACAGGTAATCATTCAGCTGATAAATAGATCACGTGCGGCTTCCTTTTGTCAAATCGGAGACATATAGCACCTTTAGTCGGAACTACCGACACAACATAACACAAGGAGTTACTTGCACTGTAACATTTGCACGTCGGGATATCATTGTTAACATTTAACTAATTCTACGTTTTCAGCTTAACATTTAGAGAAGTTGGGGATGATGGCATTTTCAGATAAAAACATTGATGAATATTTTTTTTCTTTAACTTAGCGCGCATGTGTTTTGAACTAGTAAGCTAGATGATTTTAATGGTTTAATAAAACTCATAAAAAACTAACAATGACTTTAACTTAAAATAAATCAATAGCTCAAAAAATTGAGAGCATACACTTAAAAATATTTTTATCAAATAAAAATATATGTTATTTATGTGTGGTTAATTAGCAGTGATATTAATAGTTTACAATTAGTTAAAGAATAATAAGGTGGGGCTAATGAGCGTGTATATATAATAGTTGTGTGCACTGCATCTTACTACGTTCGGGTTATTATGTATATATTATATAAATTACGCTGGTGTTGTAGGTTTGGATGGTAGAATATAGAGGTAATGTACCCGCATTTACCTAGAGGAAGAGTAGTGAACAATTTAGGAAAAACCACCCTCAGCACATCCACCGAGAATCGAACCCCGATCTCCCCGTAACCGGTAATCTGGTATCTTGCGAAAGTGACACGTTAGCGCAGTCGACCCCCAACGCGGGTTAGTAAAAAGGCTAGTAGATCCCTGAGGGCAACAGCCGACTAAGGGACAAACCTAAGCCCAAATGTCTGGTTTACCGTTGTTAAAAAAATCAAAGAACCGCATCCAACTCGAGGTATGCGTGTTGAGAAGAGAAATAAGGGGGTTTAGGACCGTAGCAAGAGAGAAGGGGGAAACTAGGAATGCTTTGTGTTGATTCGCTTAGTAAAGGGTACATAGCAAGCTGATGTGGTCAACCCTCGTCGTTTTACAGAACAGGAAGATACGGTTCATCGTGCATCTGCCCCGTGGACCCTGCCCGTGCGTACTACATCGAGGGGCTATTTGCCCAAAAGAAGCATCGTTTGTTTTGTTGCTACAAAACAAATTAACCTTTTGCTATTCCTCTCCACTCTTTGCGGCGAAAAAAAACAACACAACCTACTGTAGACCAAATGTCTCTTGCCGTGTCTGGCTATTGGTACGACTGATCAATTCTGAACTGGGATTAATTCACATTCTTTCCTTTGTTGTTTTTGGTTAGTGTTTTGTTTTCGCTATGTAAAATTGTTTGTTTCGATGTAGGGTTTTTTGTTCCTTTTTTTGCTGTCAAAAACAATCGATTGAATTGGTTATTCCACGAACTAAATTGGTGTTGTACGGTCATAGGTGTATCACATGCATAGGTGTTGATTTTTATTACAAATGTCACGCTACTAAACAATAAATAATGGAACTTCCAGGAATGTTCGGTATGATGAGTACGTATGAACCATTGATCAACGCAAACCAAACCTTATTGAAAATATTTAAAATAAACTGTTAATAAAACAAAATAGAATAATTATATATGACTAATTTATTTACATCCCCCACTCCGGGGGTCGAATCGTCAAAGGTGTCACTCTCGCAAGAGAGTGGGATTGCCAATGTCAAGTATATCGGGGTTCAGAAGGTGTTTATCTTACGCGGTTTTCCATTTTCCCTACACGCAAATGTGGGTACCCTTCTTCTGTATTCAACCTTCCTGATCCCTTACACTTTATCGTAATTAGCAGACCTACCTAGCCACATAGGCCAAAAAGGTTATTTAAAGGCGGTGATAAAAATATATAGTTAATTTACCATCAGAAAAAATATTGAATCTATATATCCATAAAACAATAGAAACATGGCCGAACAGTCTAAGACATCACTCTCGTGTTAAACTGGCCTGCTGATTACGGGGAGATTAGCGTTCGAGCCCCAGTCAGATTTATTGAGGGATGGTTTTTCCTAAATAGTTTCTCACTCTCCTTCCATGCAAATGCGGCTATATTGCCTCCTAAATTATTTCTTCTTCATCTATACCCCATTAGAGTTATTATAAAACATGCGTATAGCCAAAACAGATAGTAATAAGAGGTGATAAAAAAAATCACAGATTTAACACATTTTATTGTCACTACGCCACCCCTATAGTACTGTCACTGATGTATTTGGACAGCGGCGTGTCGCTTAGTCAGGATGTCTCTCAGGAAGGGATATGCGAGACATATAGAGGTGAGTGTTGATGTTTTTAATCGAATACTGTTATTGGTCTGTAGGTTGGCTACAATAGATGTGATGGTGGCAGATGTATGATAACGTGAAGACCGTCTTGCCAATAACCCACGCGCTGACTAAAGTGTCCATGTTAGATGCCCGCGTGATACTCTACCTTCTACCTAACTCACTAATTGATCGCTACTGTGACTATCACAAGTCCAAAATGTACACACGACATCCTGGGCCCACGCCCGTGTATCGGGACGAAAACATGCCCGTCTTACTCGTTGGCTAAGAAGAGAAAGAGTATCTACCTCAAACTTCGTTAATCGTCGATTTAAACGATGTCGACTCCTTGATTGCTATGTCGTTTCGACCAATCAGCGAGAAAGAGATATTTCAAGTAAGGATAAATTAAAACACTTCAATGCTAAGGAGCTTGGTCATCATTGAGACACATCCAAACATGGTGGCTGTTCTCAAGAATGCATTATTTGGTTTACTGATAGTTGATTCCTCATCCTTTCAATCTTACGTTACACTACATGGCTAGGTTTCAACAAGAGAATAATAGCAAATAAGTATGTTTGTAATTAATCATATTTATTGTGATTTTAACTGTTATTAGCCCTAACTGAGCACCAGATATCCTTTTAGTAATCCAGTTGAAATAAAACACAAGCTCGTTTTCTCGGATAAAATGTCCTCATAAGCATTTCTTGATAAAATAGGTCGAGATTTCTTGCGAGTGAATTGCACCCCTGGGCATTGTAGAAGGCGTCATAAACACACTAGCATATAGAGCGCCTCTAGTGGCTGAACCGACAACTACGAGAAGGATATACGCAGTAGTATTTTTTATAAATAATATACACACAGACTATAAAGATATATAATAATATGATAAATTATAATGTAACGAGTTTAATTAGGTTAAATAGTCTTATTTTTGTATTGTACGCAGATGACACCAATCAAATGAAATACGGTAGGGATTTCTTCAAAGTAATGACAAGTTATCTTTAGGTTTAAAAATAGGTGCTCTTATTATTCAATAAGATATGCCAAAAACAAAAGAAAACGTTTTAAATATAACAATGTTTGTAAAATTAAAATATATGCGTACGACAGTGTTGAAGAGATTAGTTTTAATTGAGTTTAACTATAACCCAAATTAGTTACATTTATATAATAAAAGCTATGTGATGTCTGTATTAGTATTTCCAGAGTTTTTCTCAAATTGCCGATAAGGTACAAAATCTGAAACTCCTCAAACCAATAACTCAAATGTTGTAGTCACCCCCAAAATTCTTAAAACTGATATTTTTTTAGGGGGTGAACACAGAGTGGTATTCATCACACCGCGATCACATGGCTAGAGTTATAGATATAATTATTTGGGTTAATTAAACACTATTTTTATGAGAAACATCAGAAATTTAAAAAAAAAAAAATCCTAATAACCTGTCAGAGCCCTGGACAAATAACGCTACATCATGTTTTAAAGATCTAAAAATATATAAAAATTGTTATTAATATTATTATTATTAGCACCGCGTCTTACTACCCGTTCGGTTTGTACGCACTTACGATAATGTGCAATGGTAGGGTGATTGTGATATGAAATGGAGGACCTACAGTTTAACGTGGGATCCGAACCACGGTGGGGGCCTGGCATTCCACACATTCACAAGTTGTGATTAATACACGTCTTGTCAGAAGTGAAGGAAGGGTTTGGCAATCATAAATCTGTGCCAGGACCAAGGATTGAACCCCGAATCCCCAGAACAGAAGTCTGACACTTTACCCCTAGACCGCCAGGTCACCCTTGATAGATAAACACAGGGGAAACACTTCACGCAAAATCCAAAATTGACCTTGCAGGAGATATTCCTAGCCCCTAATACAGGGGTCGGCAACCTTTTAAGCATGAAGAGCTATTTTCCAAAATATGTTTTACTCTGGGGGGTGCCAAGAAAAACCTCGATTTTTACATTTGAATGTTCACCTTTTATTTACGTATTTATTAGTGAAGGGTTGAGAATATACATATTTTAAATGTAATAAGCAAAACATAAACTATAATATTACCATTCTTCAGATTTAAATTTTTGAGGCATGTTACAAAGTGAGCTTATAGTTAAAAATGTATTCATGAAGATATTAATAAAATAATAAATTGAGGACTAATGATGAATAGATAACAAAGATGTTTAGTTTCAAATAATACTCGACAACCATCCTGTAATTTATCAAACAAAACTATTTAACAAAAAATGTATAAAATTACACAATATAAGGCAGGCGCCTAAAATCTGTCAAAAGGGCGCCATGGCAACCGCGGGAACCACGTTGCCGACTCCTGCCCTAGTATGTATAAATAATACAATTTGAAACATTTGCACACAATGTCATTTATAAATCAAGCCAATATATGTATATTTATAATAGATTACCCAACAATTAACAGCAAAATAACAGTGCAATGATTCCAAAAAGCTCTAATAAATATATATTTAAGAGAGTCGCCCTAAAATAATTTAGTATAGTTTGAACCCTGGCAAGTTCTATAATAATTTAGTACGGTTTGAACCCTGGTAGGTCCTAAAATAATTTAGTACGGCTTTAACCATGGTTATCCCTACTGTTATTATGTACAAATTAATACAGTTTATTTGAATACGGAACAATTACAAAAACACTATTTTCTTTCAAATGTTCAAATGTAATCCAATATACCATTTTAAAAGTAAAAATCTTTATCTTGTTTCCAAAAGTCTTTAAGCAACGTAAAAATATGTTTTACAACGCCAAATCGAGTTCTGTTTTTAACAGGTATATCATAGATTTGAGGTTGGACGTGCAGTTTTTTTTTTATCATCGCGTCTTACTACCTATTCAGGTTATAGCTTACGCATTATGATAATTACTCTAATGGGGTAGGTATGAGGAAGGAAGCATTTTAAAAGTAATTTACCCGCATTTACCTGTAAGAGTTGAAAACCATTTAGGAAAAACCACCCTCAGTTGAACCGATTGGGATTCAAACGCCAATTTATTTGTCATCGGCAGGCCAGTCTAACATGAGAATGGCGCTTCAGACCATTCGGCCACTGAATTAGGTGATGTGCTGTATTGGGTAGGCTGCCCTAGGTTAAGTTGGTTTATATGCTATGTGCTTATGTAACCTTTGATTCAGAAAATAAACGTTTAACCCATCGATAGTATTCATTCAAAGTATATGTAATAAAATAACGTAATTTCTTTTAGCACCCCGTCTTACTACCTGTGTGGGTGACACACTTATGTACTAATTACGCTAATAGTTTTAGGGATTAAGGAGGTTAAATTAATAATAAGTGTACCCACATTTGCATGGAGGGAGAGTGGAAAACCGTTTTGGTAAAAACCTTCACTGCACCTGACCTAGATTCGAGCCTCGATCTCCCGTCATCGGCAGTATACGAGTATTCTACTGCGAGAGTAATACGTTAAGCCAAGCGGCCACCAAAGCGGGTAGTATGATTAATATTTTATAAAATAACTTACTGGAAAGCCATTTATTTTTAAATTCTTCAGTAAGATTTTAATTTTATGTCATGTGAACAATCCTAACAAATACTAAAACACGGTGAAAAGAAAAATTATGTCGCATTGTTTTTGTGGATTCATATAATTTTTATGTTTTACTAAGGTGGAGCCTAAAAGTTAACAGGCAACATTAATGTTTAAAATTTAATATTTCGAAATACAAAGTAAATTTCAAAAAGTATCTAAACATATATATTTGTGTGTTTCTAGGGAAACAACAAGTATGCATTATAATGTATTGTTTTAATAATTTGTAGACAACTAGTGTAGTCTTCAAAATTCCCGATATTAGTTATTTAAGATATTAAAAACTACTATATTTTTGAAAATATTTTGTTTTATTTATAAAATTATACATTGTTTAGAAAAACATGAAAATTATAAATACATCTAAGACAACAACATGGCGAACATTCGACTATATATTTGTAAATAAATATTTAAAACTGTTAGATATAGCTTCTCAGAGTGTTTTACTAAAATGCATAAAATTTATTTTCAGATATTTAAATTAATCTTGTGTCCAACAACTTATTTTAAAATGTCAACACAAAATAGTTCCCTATTCAAATGTATTTGTTCAAAAAGACATTTAAAAACACCAATTTAAATTAAAGTTCAATGCATTTATATTTCATGTTTTAGCACGGTATGCTCTCTTTTGAGTCCGCATTTTGACTAGTGCGCTCTTTCACGTCCGAAAAAAGTCTACCTAAGAGAGTCAAATTCCGAAATTAAACGCTCGAATCGCCATGTTCTGAAAATGAAACAATTTGTTTGAGAAATCTCTTGTGAATGTCCTCGTAACATTTAAAATTTGTCTTCTAAATTGCTCATTTCCTCGACGATGAAGCCGACAGAGCTGGTGCTGTCCGCGCTCAACAACCTGAGGAGCGGCCCTAATGGTGTCACGCTCAAAGAAGTCGCCAGTTACATCGCCTCTGAAAAAGATATCAGCAGGAGCATTGCTACTCGCCAGGCCAAGACAGCCTTGAAGCGATGTGTCGCTTTCGGAGTGCTCAAAAGCAACCGAAACTGTTACAAGATCGTTGATTTTAACGACGTGGATCATCTGGCGAAGTCTCACCGGCGTAGACGTCGGAGGCGCCGCAGTCGCCGAAGGAGGCACCGTAGTCACCGAAGGAGGCGTCGTAGGCGCTCTGGTAGGAGGAGGCGTAGCAGGAGAAGGGGTGGGCGCAGGAGGAGAAGACGCAGGAGCAGGAGGAGACGTAGGCGACGCCGCTATAGCCACCGTCGTAGGCGGAGTCACAGCCACCGTAGAAGCAGGTCGAGCTCACCAAAGTCCTGAAATTTACGGCTTGTTTCCACTTTTATCCCATAAAACAATATAAACAATATGCTACTCGAGGTATCATCTCTGTCTTCAAACACAATGTGCAATGATTTGAAATACTGTAACAATAATAAATAATTTGAGTATACACTGTGTCTGGTCTTATATTTTATTTATTACATCGTTATACGATAAATATAGTGTGTAATCTGAAAGAAAAAATCTAAATATAAACTGTCTGATTAATTTATTTTATTTTTGTGTAAATATTGTAAACCTCGTAACAATTAGCTAACAATTTAGGAAGAATGATTGGGGATGGGGGGGCTTGGTGACCTGGTGGTCTAGGGGTAAGGTGTCAGACTTCTATGCTGGCGTCCGGGGTTCAATCCTCGGTCCCGGCAAAGATTTATTTGATTGCCAAACCCTTCCTTCACCTCTGACAAGACATCTTGTGAATGTGAGGAATGCCAGGTCTCCACCGTGGTTCGGATTCCACGTTAAACTGTAGGTCCTTCATTTCATCTCACATTCACCATACCATTGCACATTAGCGTAAGTGCGTATAACCCGAACGGGTAGTAAGACGCGGTGCTAATAATAATATTAATAATAATAATAATAATAATAATAAGAGTGATGGGAAAATCAGCCAAGAAGATTGTCATTAGCAAAGTTTGTTGGTTTTATTTAGGACAAAATAGAAAGTAAATACATAATTAGAGCAAAATATAACAATATGGCGTGAAGCGCTTATCCTCTCAGATTTAAATAACTCTACTGAGATAAAGGAATTGACATTACAATATCTGAAAATAGGAAAAGAAACATAGTTATAATCTGGTTGTCAGTACAACAGTAATATTAATCGCCATCGTGGAAGTCTATGGTTCCTTCGGTTATAGCATCAAGTGCAAACAACGATACTACACCGCAACGCCTAACACACATCTAACTTTAGGCAATAATAAGAAAAACAAATACGCGCCTTTAGATCTAATAAACTCAACATAACGTTGAACCAAAATGATAGACAGAATAAGACGTTAGGCCAAGCCTCAACTTTAAAACCTAAGTGCCCTGCGCCCTCAGGAAATAGATACCTAGATAATCCCATATACACTACGCAAACAATAAAGGATGGGTGGTAAGTCCAAGAGGCAAAATTCACCAAAGCGTGGCCTAAAACATATACTTGAAAATAAATATACATTATGTTTATATAACAAAATGAAATTGTACAATTAGAATTAATTAAACCTCGTATGAGGAGAAAGCAAGCGCTTTCACCTTGACCTGCGCGAAACATTTCTTAATTCTAAGTTCAAATATTTACAAGTCCCAAACAATAATTTAGACAAGATTTCCCCCATTACGCCTAAAATGGAATTTTGAATATTAAATAAATCACGGCCCGTAGTCGCCGTCCTCACCTAAGCCAGTCGGTGTAATAAGTGACTATTGAAACCCCGCTTTCCACTATATATACACATTATTGTATCCACAGAGAGACGGGGCCAGGGAAGGAGGAGGTAAGTGGATAGAACAAACATGAGAGCAAAGGATGGTTCTGGCAGCAGCTAGATCATTCCAGATTGTCCTAGCGGCGGAAGTCATAACTCCGTCTGGTCGCGTGGAACCTCATTCGTTTCCGGCCGGCCGCGGATCAAGTCCCGCGCAGTCAGTCGGTCGAAAGCTCCGCTCACTCAGTTGTGCCAGTTAGAGAATGGAGGTTAGAGATCGTGCTCTTGTGTTAGAGTTCATCAGGGGTGGCGGTGAGTGCCGACCCATTTGATACAACATTAACTTGTATCTCGTTACAATAAAATTAGTGTTAAATGCATTCATTTATACAACCCAATAACACTTGTGAAAACAGCACAGGTAAGACCAGCATACTGTTCGAAACTATTGATTTAGATTTTTTTAAAGAAATATTAAAAATGTTCAAACTATTTGTTATTTGAAGTGGTCCCTTTCTTTCTGAATTTCAGTGTTCTACCCCACTGATGTGTATTAGTTTTGGAAATCTAGCCCTCGTAAAACCCCTTAACGGATTCATATGACCTGAAAGTAACCTCCCTACCTAATATCAAGATTCCAGGTCCAGGGGCTGCGTAGATACGATAGTGAATCAAGGTGCTCGCCTACTGATGTGTTGCGTAGCGGAGGGAATCTCTTCCGTCAGGGAAACTTACATGAATTCAAATGGAAGAACGCCCACTGGTGCGTCACGTTGCGTGGCGTTGCGATCAGTCGACGTGAGAGGTCTTGGGAGTAAACATGCGTCGACGCAACGCAACACACCAATGGGCGGGGGTAGGCGAAGCGAGGAGACAAAATATTTAATCTTCGTTACCCTTCGAATACTTTCGGGAATTATCGGGATAATTTCCTCTAATTTGTCACTCGGCAGAGAATGTCACGTGCTCACATTTTAATTACTGAGGTTATTGTTTGTGGCTGCTGCCTGACGTCTCTTGAAGTTTTTATTCTAAAAGTATGTTCACATTTAACAGATTAGTACCCATCGAAAGACTAACTTTATTATTGTTTCATCGTATTATTTCTTGCCAATTTAATATTAAATTTATAAATTAAACCGTATGGTGTCACTTTTATTAGTATCAAAATAAAAATAACCTGGGCGTCACATGCTGACTGACCACTTCAAGTCTCATCAAGATACTCTGATATTTAGTTAAAAAATATCTATTACATAAAAAAGGCTAACAATTAAGACAATAGAAGCACGACTAAAAACTCATCGACCTAGGTTGAAAATAGAAAAATAAATATCGTCACTAAAAGGTGCTAGCATAAGAAAATCATAACTAGTGATGAAATGAGAGATATTCAATTGGATAACATTAATAAAGAAAGATAATCAAAACGTTTTAAAAACTTAAATGAGCTTTGTAAGACCGTTTTTCTAGTGACGCAATACATGCGCGGTGCAGTACGCAATGTGCTGATCACTTGAATAATAGGGGTTAAATACGAGTGTTTTCATATACAATGTGATGGGTAGTGCGTCAACGTGATGCGCGCGACGCAACAGCCCGACTGCTTTTGGAGCAGTCAATTGCGACCTGCGCAGCGCATTAAGACGTTTTTGTGTGTTTATTGCAGTCATTTGTATATTGAATGTATTTGAAATGGGACCAAAGAAACAACAAGCTACTCAGCCCCGATATTCTTGGAGTGATGACAAAGAATTGATAGATTTGGTTTTCAGACGAGATTCTATGGAAAATTAGTGATCCTGATTATAAGGACAAGGACAATCTGGATTGAAATAGGAAAGACCATAAATAAATCATGTAATTAAAACCATCTTTATTAATTAGATTACACTAAGATTATCTTTATTCCTCTCTGTACAGAGTGTAACCATAAAGGAGAATTACCACCACAACAGACTTTTTTTAAATGTGGCATTATAAAATCAATGTTTCTCAAATTTAAATTTAAATTCACTGCTCCAACCACAAGCCTTATACTCAATTTTATGGTTTTAAATAAGGCTTGTCTTTTCTTGTCATAGTATTAATCGTTAAAGTAGTCAGTAAAACTGCTTCTCACTTTGAAGCCTTCCGATTTTGCAGACTCACCAACCCCAGCCAATGGTATCATATTTGTTGTCGGCAGTTCATACTCTTGGACATGTGATTGCCCTGGGGGGTTACTTGTAAGGTACTCATCCCTCAATAAGCTGTGAAGACAGCAGCAGACAAAGACTACCAAGTCAACTGTCTCTAGTTTCAAATTAACTGATGTGAAAAAAATTCGAAACAACACACACAATTCCAAACACATTTTCTGTTACTCTACGAGCTCTGCATAATGCATAATTGTAGTTCCTCTTGCTGACATCAACTACATACTGTTTTTAACAATACAGTTTCAAGACGTGTTTATCCCATATAAAGGCCTCATCACCGACAACATGAGGAAGAAAAATATTTGAATTGGGTAAATATTCTGGTGGAGGTAAAATAGCCCCATCTGTTACCAACTTACCAATGTTGGATTTGTTCAATATTCCAGCATCACCCTTTTTACCGTATGATACGACATCGACAAGAATGAATTTGCCGTTTGCACCCACCATAGCAAAAGAACAGTGGAAAAGAATCCCTTGAAATTGTGAAAAAGACTTCCAGAGTTATCAGGTGAAATAATCCGTACATGCTTCCCGTCCAATCCAGCGACACAGGAAAGGCCCAGCGATTCCAGAATTTCTTTGCCTTCTAATTACAGTTTATCTGAGACGCAGTAGGAAGAAATTTCTTGCAAGTTCATTTTCAATGCTCTAAGAACATCCGGGACAAATTTCGAAATAGTACTGTGAGAAATTCGGTATGAGAACGTTAGGGAGCGGAATGACTCGCCAGTTGCCAGAAATCTGAAAGAGTAACAAAAATAAATAAATAAAACACACAGGTTGATGGTAAATTATTCCATTTTAATTAAATTTTGGGATTAACTATAATCCTCCTATATTTTTTCTAGATGATCAGTGTAAAGCACGTTGGAAAAGCATTCGTGACATCTTCAGAAGGCAAAGAAGAGAGGAAAAAACAGGTGTCGGCAAATAAAAAGAGAGCGACGTACTGGGACAGGTTGAGGTTCCTTGACGTGGAGGACTAACAACAGTGAGTGTAAATATTACTGCAACATAATACGACATAGCTATATTTTACACACATGGCCTGCTGACGCAGAGACCCGTGGGCAAAGGGAGTGCGAAAGCCCAGAAGGAAATGTTTTACCAATTATTTTGCTAGAAATTCAAATGCTTTAAAGTAACCTCTCAACATTTAAATGTCAACCTAACATTACCTATCAAAACCTATACTAACTAAACCTGTTTCAGACCCGATCCAAACGGTCTAAGATCTCGTGTTAAACTAGTACACTGATGACGGAGAGATCGGGTTAGAATCCCAGTCGAGTTTACTGAAGGTGGTTTTTCCTAAATAGTCACTATTATTCCACGAACATACGGGTAGATTACCTCTAAAATGCTTCCTTCCTCATCCCTACTCCAATAGAGTATAATATATGCGTATAGCCTGCCTAATCTGGTTATATATAAGTTGCGTTGATAATAAACAAAATTATTGTTTCAATGGTTATAGTAATACACAAGATAATGACGATCAAGAGGTCATATATGTAGGTATGACAGGTGGCTGTGAATATAATGAAAATCTTGATGGCATTGTGGAAGAGAATCCACCTGAAGTACACGATACAGATATAGTGCAGGCTGACCTTTCAGCAGCGTACGCAAATCCACGGTTAAAAAATTAAAATAGGTTCCGAAAATTAAAAAAATAATTACGTCATTATTGGAATGTTGAAACAGAGGTGAAGAGCGAGTGGAATTTGTGAGATGTATACAAAAAATTCTTGAGCCTGAAGGTCAAAGAGCATTCATGGGAGAGACACCATATGGATGACAATGCTGATATGAACCAGTTTACTTCAGTCTTGTCAAAGCGATACAAACACATGAGAATGGGGAAAGCGTGGGAGCGTAAATGTGCGTGTGTAAAAAAATCACGATAGGAAAAAAAAAGATAGGAATCATTTTGTGAATGAAAGTGTGTGAAGGTTGGGAGAAAGTGGGGAAAAAAGATTGAATGAAAAGATTTAATATTAAAATAATGTATTATGGAGCAAGTATGTAAGTAGATTTTAATTTTTTTTAAGCTATATTTACATGAATACAGCCAGTAATATCCACTAAATATTTAATATTATTAGTTAATAGGCTTTTTAAAATTGTTTGTTTGAAAAACTTGTACGGTATTTTAAAATTATTTAATCAGAAGTAATGGTCGGTTCCAAAATTGTACTGGTTCTATTATTTTCCTCTCCACTTCTAGGTTTCAAATTCTACTTAGCACCCTAACCAGTATTTTTCGACCAATGTGCCACGACATACTGGTTTGCCACTAAGAGTCAGTAGGTGAGTCGCTGGAGTTTGGGTAAAGATCAAAAAGAAGCGAGAAATAAATTTGAGGAACAAAAATAAATCTTAAAATCCATGATCAACATTAATTGATTTTTAAACAATAAGACAATTTTTAGAATTTTTTGACCACCAGAATTTAAAAAAAAATCTTAATACTAGTTTATATAATAATGAAATATCTCCTTGATCCTGACAATTTTAGCGCCTTGTTCAGTGTGCCGTTGAGTTGAAAAAGGTTTAAAATTGATCCCATAAACTACCCAAGAGCTTTTTTTTTCTCAATAGATGAAAATGTACGAGTATCATCACTAGCTACTAACATTTTAAAATTATAATTAAGTTTAACGCAAATTTTATCAGTATCTTAAAATCTTATCTCATGTTCTATTAATGTTTTAAATAGAAGACTAAACTCGAACGAGAAAAAATATGGGTTGATGCATTCTTCACATATCTGACATCTATAAAAATTACTATTTACTTTCACGTCTTCATACTTCAAGTCATGTGATCTGAAGCTGTCACGTTTAATAGATATCAATTGTATTAATTAATTTAAAAAAAGCCAATGTTAAGAGATGGAGTATCATGCAGTGTATGTATCAACATGATAGAATTACTTGTATACGTAGAGCATATGAAGAGGGGTTGTTAGAAAAAGAGGGTGTTAAAAAAACAAGAGGGTGGAAGGGTAAAGAGTGAGAAATCATCTCTTGGCCGCAAAGTATTAAATAAATCTCTTTAAAGCTGATTACTCGGCTTTCCGCTATTTTAACTCCCGGCGCCGCGGGGGGGCCGTGGACTTTACACGGGCCGCGTCGACCCGTGGAAAGCTGGTGGGGAGGAGGGGGGCACAGGAAAAGCGAGAGATAGAGGGAATGGAGGCCAGGACGGAAAAGGATCCTCCTAGGGTCGGTGGGAAATCACANGGGGGGGGGGGGGGGGGGAATAAAATGAGCTTCTACAGCGTCGTTTGGTGCTAAGACGAGGTGTCACGGTACAACGCGTTCCCGATAGGGGGCATCAAGGCTGGGGATTGGGGGTGATCCTGAGATACAGAATGTTGCGGGGATGTTTATTTATCAATCAATGTTTGTTTATACTTTACTAAATTGTTTTTATCACTGCATCTTACTACCCGTTCTGGTTATACGCATACATCAATTACACTAGTATAATAGGGTTAGGAAAGGTATATATTTAGATAAAATGTATCTATGGTTGCGTAAGGAAGATTGAGAAACCTTTTAGGGAAAACCAACCACAGTACATTAAGCCGATATTTAAACCCAGATCTCCCCATCATCGGAAATACCGTCTAACACGAGAATGTCATGTTACACCATGAGACCACTGAAGCGACTAAGTGGTGAGTTCATCCAAGTGTCCCTGTCCATGTACATTTTCCATAATATGATAAGAAATACAAGTCAACACTTCCCTGATATTTATGTGGTAGCAAGGTACATGCAACTATTTACAATTGCTACTTAAAATATACTCCCATGACGTTAGCCCGCAACCATCCATACTGAGCGACTGCCGTCTGTTAGCAAATATAGTGCCAACTTCTGCGGGTAGATTATGTCACTTGGTCAGTACAACGAGCCCTCCAACCATTAATCTCAGTTTTCTATACTGGAGCCGCTACTTGTTTCATTCGCGCAGTTCATTTGTCCTCACGAAGTTGAGTTTGACCCCGTTACAGACCTACTGCTTAACAGAAAATCTGGAAGCACCAGGTATCGAACCTGGGACATCTGTATCTGTAGCCAGAAACTCTGACCACCAGAGCATAGAGGCAATTTTTGCTTCGTAAAAAAACTAGTACACTTTTTTACAATCAGTTTTTATAAAAAAAAATACAATATTGTTTTCTGTATAATTCTCTGAATAGGTTCAACTTAGTCAACCCTGCATCGGTGGTCGTATAGTTTAATATGTCACTCTCATTTTTGACTGAATTTTTGGAGATGGGGATATCGCGGTACGAATCCCTGTCGGCTATAGTTACGGGGGTTTTATTTTGAATAATATCTCACTCTCCATCCATGCAAATATGAGTATATTTCCTCTAAAATTTTACCTTCCTTACCCCTACTAGCGTAAAATAATTATATTTGTTTAGCACCACGTTTTACTAACCTTTCGGGTTACACACCATGTACTAATTAAATTAATATGTTGGGGGGATGAGGAAGGTTGAATTTAGAGTAAGTGTACTAGAATTCGTTTGGAGGGGGGTGGAAAGCCATTTATGGTAAACCACCCTCAGTACATCCGATCGTGATCAAATCCCGATTTCCCCGCCTTCGACAGTCTAGTTTATTGCGAGACTGGCATCTTATGCCATGCGGCTACCAAAGATGGTAAGCGTAGTTATGCGTATAACACAAACAGGAAATAACACTAAGTAAAAAAAATTATTCGAGGACTTTTTCAAGTCCGGGACCCATTTCTTCATACACAAATACTCTCTATGTAAATACAAAATGTATCTTTTATTCAAATAAACAAAGTTTAAGGTCTCTAAAAATATGTAAACAATATAGCAATATTCATATTTTAGAATCATTTATACGTCGAGAAAATTAACTACTTTTTAAATTTAAATATTGCTTTGAGGATCAATTATACTGATTTTAATATTTTTCCAATTGTAATAAATAACCTTGAAAATAAATAAACAAATTTTAGATTTTATTTTGAATCGTAATAAAATTAATAGGTGTACGTACTATTTACATTTAATCTAGAAAGGAGGTATTTTATGTAAACCCAAAGTGTTTTTTTTATATCGTTATACTATATTTACGTTAATTTCTCAAGCAACATTGCTGTTCCCGGTAAAAATAAATATAGAATTATCAACTCAAGCCCATTAAATTGGACTATATGTCATAATCCATAGTATCAGAGGTAAATATAATAAGAATGATACATACATTACTTGTAGTTCTTAAGCTGAACTTTAAATAAAATAACGAATAAAGAAAAAAATGGCAAGCTCGAGTAAAGCCATGAGTACACACTTATTGTATCATTCGTTTCCCAGAATGGAAATAGAAGATTGAATTGGTGGGGTGGGGAGAAGGGATAAAACTTGCATTCAGGTTAAGACTGCTCTCGGAAATACAAACTTTACGCCTACTTGAATCCAATTAAGGGTTGGTATGTAACATTATAAGGAGAAAATTAATTATTTTAAGAGTAGGTTTTGATTATTTCGGGGGGGAAATATTTTTTCACTCAAGTTTTGGGAATATTTTTTTAGCAAGGCTTACTTAAATAAAATAATATAGCAGTTGTTTTAATTTCTATTTTTATCACTTTTGTTTTTCTTAAGGGAAAAACATTAAAATCATTAAAATCTCGTCAGATTTACATAGCAAGGACCTTACCTAGCAGCTAACAAAATTAACAGGTCTTCTTTCACGCATGCGTACGTCAAGTGTTTTATCTGCAGCTGTCGCTTTTGATAAGAAATTATCAATAGCTATAAAATATCACTACTAAAATTTAAAATGTTATCAATTTTTGCCGCAGAAGTTAGTATTTTCTAAAAGAATCTTACCATGGAAATGGGGCTGTGTTAGTATTAGAATAAGTGGAGTGGAATTCAAGTTCTCGCTCAGGATAAATTGCACTGTCATCTTGTCCTATGCTATCATCTACACTCGATTCACCCACCTCGGAGGTGTAGTTAGCTAATATGCTAGTTTCGTGTAGAGCTAAACTGCCGAGGACGGGGAGATCGAGGTTCGAATCTCGCTCGTGTTAACTGGAAAGGGGGAGTTCCTAAATTGTTTTCCACTCTCCCTCCACGCAAATTCGTGTTCACTTCCTCAAATTTAACCTTCAAAATTCCTAACCCATTAGCGTAATTAGTACTTAAGCGTATAAACCGAACGGGTTGTAAAACGTGGTGCTAAATATACAGTAGATTCATCACTAGTGTGGGGGTGACAGCAAAAGTTACCATATCTACTCTCATGTATCCATACGCTAAGCCACATGATCTGCAAGACCAAATGTTGAATTGAAGTCACTTTTGGCAGTAAAAACTTTTACAATAAACCATTTGTTTTTAATTATATTTGTCTTTTAACCGTTTTTATATTATTGAAACATGAACTTATGAAAATAACCATTTGGATGTTTATTTATTGTGGAAGCGGCGTCTGTAGTTCACTTAAAAGGCTTTTGAAACAAGAGTTTCTAAAAGTTTGCGTTCTCTTTATAAATTAAGATGGCGAACCCGGTTAAATTAGGACGGTTGATGATATCATACAAACCCTAATCAAATGTATTTATGTGCATGTATTTTTTTTAAACGTGTTATTTTGTAGCGAATATTCTGTATGTCTCTTTCTCTAAGTTATAAAAAAACATTTATTTATTTTATTATTTATTATAACAGCTATTCTGAGAAATGTGGTTTGTATAAGCTGATTTTATTACGATACAAACATATTTGTTGCGGTCACCATTGATAGCATTTCACTATTCATTTGTATTATTATTGGTAGATGTTCTGTCTTACGACAGGTCCATTCCTTTTGTCACTGAACTTAGATCGCCAATGAGCCCTGTCCTCTACCTCCTCCTTCAGCTCCCCTTTTTTTTCCCCCTTTAAGTCATTCAATATTTGAATACTCCTTCCTAAGCTCCTGTTTCCCTCAGCCTTGAACTCTATGACGTCGTGAAGAAGACAGTTCCTCCTGGGTATTAATAATATATATCAAAAGGGATATCTGAATATCCCATGACTTGACCTAGTAGTAAGCCAAGTAAAGTATATCTTAGCTTCTTTTTCTAGTTGTTATATAATTCCATGGTAAGATGATTTGAGTAATTCTTGTGGTAGCACAAAATGACACTTATATCGACAATAACGAACTTGGCATCCCAAACCTGTTATATGTTCTCTCACTTGCTTATAACTTAATTTTGTTCTCCCGGATTACAGGACAACTGTAAATATTTGTTTTTCCTTCGTCATCTAAGAGCGAACCACATCTCCGTTTGCCGAGCAGTATGTTCCCCACTGCCACTGAATCACTTACAATCTCCGGATGAATAAATGAGTGGCTGATTCCGTAATCCGTAGGAGTTGCTAGGACCTAGTAAGTAGATTGTTCATACAGTGGAGACGTGTGGCGTAATCCAAACATCGGGCACTCCAGGTGACACAACATTCGTCGTGGAAAGACTAAGAGGAGCTGTTCGTTTGAACACTGCCAGCATCACCTTATAGGTATAAACGGCAGTTGAGCTGTGTCTGGACTTTGCTCTTGGGATATACTCTCCATTTATCCTGAAAGGAAGCAGTCTTTCTTTAATGGATTATATAGTAGAATTAAATCTGATAAGCAAGGCACATGGTAAGTTTGCTCTTAATGGTATGAAACCCATTCTGAAACGCTTTATTTCATACCAGATTCCTATTGAATATTAGTATTTTTATAGGATAAAAGGCCTCACAGAAAGGTAAGAATTCCGTACTGGAAGGCGTTTTATCCACCAAAATATTACTGTACAGTAGGATTCTGGTACGAAATAAGGCCTCTAAGAACTTGGTGTGCGTATAACCCGAACGGGTATTAAGACACGGTGCTAATAGTAATAATAAGAAGTTGCTCCTATCAAAACCAAGATATACCTTTCAGGGTAAACGAAAGGTACTTATCTCCTCTTGAGCTTCATCAGCTAAAATTCTGATTAATATGCTGACTATTAAAAACGTATCATTTTCGGTTCGGTTCGGTTCGGTTCAAGGTAGAAATGTGCGTAACAAACCAGAATAAAAAGTTTTTTGTTAGAATGTTGGTAAGTAGAATAAAAATGTATAAAATTATGTTTAAGTTAAAGCTTGTTGCATTCAAAATCTAGCTTAGCTCACATGAAACGATCAATTATGAATTATAAATTAAGATGCGTAGTTTATTAATTATAATGAATACAAAAATTTAACAATTGTACAGATATAAAACAAATATATCTTTAAAAAGGAAAAAACAATGTATACAACATTAGATGTTAAAAAAAGGGGGGAAACAAACTGACTTAATACAACATTTGATGTTCTAGAAGTAAACAAAACAGACTCTATAAAGCATGAAATAAGCTCAAAAAGTAAAATTAAAACTTACTCTAACCGAAATGAGATGAAATTCAAAATGGAAACCAAACTGAATGCATACAATGAGATTAAATTCAAAAAGGAAACCAAACTGAATTCATACCATATGAGATTAAATTTAAGAAATAAATAAAAAGGACTCCATACGACATGAGATGAAGTTCAAAAATAAACAAAACCAACTTTATACGACGTGAGATGAAGCTAAAAATGGAAATATAAAGGACTTTATACGACATGAGATGAAGGTTGAAACTGAAAATAATTGGAATGTACAATATTATATGAAGCTAAAATATGAAGGAACAAGGTTTTAAAAACCATGCACAAATCTCTTCTTGACTAATCCTTTACAGAATGCTGTAAGAGAGGTTGTAAATTTTAACTATGGTGAGGTAGATTGAAATGAATACTTGGAAAATCTACAAGCATGTCTACTTATTATCCACGCCCTGTCTCCACGTCAACTACAAGCCAGAATAGACGAGCTTGACGTTTGGATCGCTCGCTCAACTATGCGTGTTTTCGTGTTTTCGCTTTCTGATACATCTTTTGTAATAAATTTTAACAAATAGATTAGTAAATACAAGTAAGGTGTTGCGTGTGGATATAAAACTGATAGCAGTTGCCGGCTCCACAAAGGAGCGCGCGAGGGCGAATGTAAAACAAAAGCCGCGAGATGGTCAGAAGATTCTTGGCATTGTTTGCTGATTGCCTGCAGACTATGCACATTTCCCCGAGCCTAATTAGCTCTGGCAACCATCGCACCTTGTTTGGTGCTGGTAGAAATAAGAAGTAGCTCCAGGAGCTTGCCGGGATATCTGGAGATCCAAGGAGAATTAACCAGAGGGGGCATTCGGTGAGAAATGAGGGCTTCCTTCCGTGCAACAGTGTAACAAGTCTCTTCCCGTGTAATAGCAACCAAAGTATACAGCTCAAGTTTTCCACTTGATTTTATTAATTGAAGTTCAACACCTTAACTCAGTCATTAGCGAGTCTCTTCAGATTTGGTTCCTGGCATGGTCGAATACTGTATATATTACTGGTGAAATGTGAATTTTCTCCTTTCGAAGTGATGAATTAACGATAAGGGAGCTGGCTGTTGTGTCTGTTCTAGTGTTTTAAGTTGTAGTCTGATTTTGTTTGGAAGAATAGATTAGAAAATTCAAATATATTTATTTGCGGCCTACATTGAAAAAATGTTACTGTAGTATTTGTGTTATTCTGTATGTAGTCTATTGATACTATCAATCAAAATTAATAACTGCAGATAACATGAATTAACGTATAAATATATTAAAATTGTTTTAGTAAATTTAGTAACTCCTAGATACTGGCCTTCCTAGAAAAATCAGGGTATAATTTATAGGTCGTGTGCTGATATTATAATCCGTTGCATCATAAAGATCATGTTAAATACCGAAAAAATCTTTTTTTATCATTTAAAAATATATATTTCGGCTACGTATAGAATCTTTATAGTTAAAATGTTAGATATGAACATATTTCCGCTCAATAGCTACCCCCAGCGATGGGACTTACAGTTTGGTTTGCCGATGAGAGGGAGGCCGTGATTCCAATCCTTTACAGTGCCATGGTGGGGTTTTTTTCTAAATGGTTCCCCACTATTATTTGCGTGGAAATTCGGGTAAACCTACTCTGGATTCTATATTCCTTATTCCTAACACATTAGTGTAACATAAAGATAGTCCAAAGAAAACAAATTTAGGATATTCGAAAACAAGGTGCTTAAGAAGGTATTTGCTTCAAAAAGGTATGAGGCTACCGGGGAGGGGAGGAGGTTACATAATGATGAGTTACAAACCCTACTCATAATAGGATAGGGTAATCAAGTCTCGTAGATTATGATGGGCAGGATATTCAGCGCGAATAGGACATTTTCTAGACGTGTTCAGAGTATTGATTGGCAAAACCAATGGCAAGAGACCCTTGGTAAGACCCAGACAGGCGGATAGCATTAGAAATGACTTGAAAGAAATAGGGTGTAATGAAATGAGGTGGACTGGATAGAACTACTAGCTCAAAATAGGTGGGATAGGTGGCGTACTTTCATAAGTGCGGCAATGAACTTTCGGGTTCCTAATGCTATATAGTAAATCCGAACGGGTAGCAAGACTTGTTACAGCTTCATTTAATCTATAAAACAATCATGATTTTAATTTAATATAACCTCAAAATATAGAATATTTATATTTCTTACGATATTCTCTTTAATTTACCTCGACCCCTCGGGGACTTTGAGATCGACCCCCTGAAACAAAAAAAGTTGTTTTTAAGATGCCGTCTGTCTGTATCCTTGAGCTAGAGTCAAAACCATTTTACCGATCGGGCTAAAACGTGGTATCTAGGGTTTTACATAGTATTTCCCCGAGGGGTTTTTGGAATTATATATCCAACCATAAACTAAGAACTAAGGGTAATTTTTTTTTACTAAAAGGAAAAAAATCAATTTTCTTGAAATCAGAGATAAAGATTTTAGATAAAATCCGTAAATAGACATTGTTTAGCATTGAAAACAAAATTTAAATTATTATTTTTCCATCAAACTGACAGGATATTTAATATGAGCATAACTTCCTAATTTTGATCGTATTCCCGCAACTGTTTGAGATACTAAATAACTTATCATTGTAAAGTTGTACTAGGCCTACTAATAAATATAAAAAGTTATTCATATATATAAAAATTATATACATATATTTATAAACCCAATAGTTTCTTAGCTATGATATAATATATATGGATGTATTTGAAAAATTGAATTGATTTTTATTGTCTTTGGTGGACAGAAGAGATGTTCCTTTAAGATAAAAGAAAATGAAAGTCTGCGGTGCACCGTAGCATTTATTTTATTTATTTATTTATTTATTTATTTATTTATTTATTAGACCATACCCTAAATTCCCTAAATTAATTCCTTGATTTCTATTTCATATAAAGTTTCTTAAGATGAAGTACTGTACCAAAACTATTCTAAATTGGATGCCAGACAAAACTCAAAATGATCAAATATTATATATCTATTTCGCAAGTACTAACCTTTTCTATTCAATACAGTTTACTCAAAGTCTATCTTATCAACTCTTAATGCATTTAATCTTACTTACCAAAGAATAAAACAAAATTATTACTAGAAAGATATTGTATAGTGCATTGTCCTTTATTTTTATTAAAAATTGTTCAATGACACTTGACAACTATTATTCAGGTTTCTTTTAATACGTTTGTTTGACGGTACGCCGTCATTATTACCTCACATCTAATCACAAAATATAAGATACTGATGCATATTAGTCTGTAATGTAGCTTAAAACAAATTAAGGCACATCACACTACTATAGGTTTATTAAATGGAATATACCCTCATACAGTACCGCCGTACTGACGAGCGCCATGTTCACCCATCCCTGGTCAACATAATCTTACAATCAGTGCTTAAGGTGCGGCAGAAGGGAGCGCGAGTAATTTTACAAATTTTATAACATTACATATTTTTGGCCAAAATAAATCAAATATTTCTCCAGTAGCAACGTAGAGTTTAGTTTTCTGCACATTCTAATATCAACAGATCTTGAATATATGTCAAGGGTGTCCTGGAATGTTGTCAAAACGTTTTAAATAAGGAGAAAAAGTTTTGACAAAATTACAGGACACTCTTGACATATATTCAAGATCTGTTGATATTAGCATGTGCAGAAAACTAAACTCTACGTTGCTACTGGAGAAATAATTGATTTATTTTGGCCAAAAAGTTTCAATTCAATAAAAACTGCAAAAATACTTGTGCTTCCTTCTGCTGCAACTTAAGATATCTCATTTCCCTTGGCAGCAGTGGGATCACAAATCTCTAACCACTGTTTTAACCAATGTCTAACCACTGTTACACTAATGGCACGAAGGAACGCCATCGGCATTAAGCACCAATCAACGGGACTAGATCAACGTCATCCAAAACCACGCTTGGACATCTTCTCTCACAGATTCAATGCTCTCCCACTGGAGTCGGAAGTTGGGCTTACGTGCATATTGCAAAGGAAATGTGTCACATTTTAGATATTTGATTCTACACCTACAAGGTGACCGGTGATAGATGAACTTACATTAGATATCAAACTCTTTGAGAGTAGCATCATTAAGTTGAGAGCCTCACATTTGTCTATTTGTAAAATTTAATCATTGAAATATTTACATATTCATTTATTATTGTAATATAATTTATCCGTGTTATTAGTGATGCTTGAAGCGACAAGCTATAATAATCATGTAACCAGTAAATCATGTTATAACCAAATTCAAAAAAATTTCTATTATATAAAAAATGTATAAATTAAACCCGATTGGGTGGTCGCATGGTCTAAGGCGAATGCCAAACTTGCGGCCCACATGTGGCCCGAATCATGATTTTTTTGCATCCCACGGACTTTATGAAGAACCAACATACAATGCGGCCAGATTCTTCCTTTTATAAACCTTTTATAAATACTCAATTTAAGATTATGGTATTTGGAAGTTGGACATTATTTGGGTAAATCTAGCAAGTGAAGTTTTCTATTACCAAATATTTACTTTTTAAACACCAAAGATTGATTCAAAAAAATATTTAAATTTGAGCACCAAATAATGAAATGTTTGCAGTTGATAAATATGTGAGCAGTTTAAATTCTCTTATGAAAAGGAACAAACACCTGAGAAATCGCAGCTTACGGACATTAAATCATCAGAAAGTGAAGTCATTTCAAAGTTTAAAGCCTAGCACTAAATACCATTGTGCAATTAAAATGTTCCATATTTATTGTAAAAAAGAGGGTAGGGTCTACAATAAGACATATATGTAAATGTATATTTTTTTAGCGCCCTTACTATATAATCATAATCTTATTTTTGTATTAATAAGAATTTTTTGGAATGCGGTTCTCTCAGTATTTTCAATTTAAAATGTATTCTTTATTATCAAACGAGTTTGACATTCCTTGTCTAAGGCGTCACTCCCACAAAATACTGAACTGCCAATGACGGAAATATCGGGGTTAAAATCCCGGTCGGGCGTACTGAGGTTTTTTTTCCTAAACTGTTTGCCACTCCCCCTCTACGCAAAGGCAACCTTTCTCAGTCCAAAAATTAGCGTAATTAATATGTGTGCGTAAAGCTCGAATTGGTAGCAAGACTCGATACAATTATTTTTTTTAAAGAAACTTTGTGTCACCGGTACAGTCAATAATTCAATTTGTTTAAAATATTTACAAATAATTAAATATGATGTCTTTCTCTATCTACTAATCAATATCACAATCAATATATATATACACGTCATTATTCGTTCTCACCATGAATTACATGATACCATGCAAAATTAATCTTTGATAAAAACTTATTCACAAATTGTAACAGCTAGTGACACCTGTTGGCGCGCACACAAGTCTCCATGAGGAACGCTTATTCTCATAGTAGCGTTTCCGTGAACTAAATAAGTTTGGAATGTTTTCCCAGTTTTATTTGTATGTTATTGTTTCACTTGTGCATGGTTATTTCCGATTTTTAAAATGTTTATAAATGTTTCCCGTATTATCTATGCAAAAAATACACCAATTATTTTTATTCCATGGCTCTTATCGAAATGAGCACGATTCTAATGGAGAGGCCACACTATTAAAGCGAAGTATTAAAACAGCTAAACATAGTTTCCAGATTATACCGTATAAATTGAATAAATAAAAACTTTTGAAATTAAATTTTATAAATACGAAGTAATTGGTGAAGTTATACTTTATAGAGGCCTATTTCTTTAGTCCAGCTTGTAATTTTTTGTGTACATACAATATTTGTATTATCTTTAAAAAACAGTATTACCTATATTGGTGAGTACACGGACTAAACATCTAGCTCATATATTCTGGTTTTCTGGTACATTTATTGTAATCATCATCAGCCCTAACATATTAAAGTAGTTAAATGTGTACAGTGGGGATGGGTACTAATACGTAATCCTAATACAAAGAAACTATTTTGGTTTATCGTAATATTATATCATTTTTTAGCTTGTAAGAAATGTTTTGTCGATTTAAATTCTTAATAACAAATAATATTTATTTATAAAATATTTAAAAACAATAATTTGTCACAATTCTTTGTTTGCTAAATTTAAATTATTAATAAATGGTATATTATTTATGTTTTAATTTATATTCTTATAATTCGTGGTTCTACTATAAAATAGATTAGGTTTTAACTTCAAACCACACTAAGAAATCTTGAAAAAATATTCGCAATTTAAGTAGGGGTATAGTTGTTTTTATGAAATAATTAGATTTTCTACTTATAAGTTATATATATATTATTTTCAAATATTGTTGCTCGTTTATAGCAGTTCTTAGATTGATTTCGATCAACAAAGTGGAGATCCAATAGCCAACATTATAAGGAGTACATTAAACATAGTGAATTCATTATTGTTCAAGTGTTAAATCACTTCAAGTACCTAAACCTATTAAGACACATTATTTATGTTTAAAGTTACAGCAAGTTTAGCAGTTCATGGAGAAGCGTACCTAATGGTTCTTCCTTTAGTTTTATATATTATATTAATAAAATGAATACGAAACAATAACTTCGCTTTAAATTGTTTAGATACAACCCGATAACGTCTAGTTATTCATATATTATATTTTAACACACAACTAATTATAAGAATAAAGTGTAATGTAGCGGTAATAGTGTGAAGTAAATTATTTATGATAATCTAAAAAGGAACATCTTGAAACACAAAGTGCCAAGCTGAATATAGTGTATATATATATATANTTCATCTATACAGTCGAACTTGGTTATAACGGCCTCGGCTACTCCATCAACTCGGGCTTAGCATCATTTTTTAATAGTCTGATCAAACTGTAAACTATTAACGTTATAAAAACCTCTGTTTTAGCGTCACTACCAGTCGGTTGTAGCGTCAACAACTTCTTAAATATTTTACTTTAAATTGTATTTAAATGTACATATAAGTAAAAAAAAAAAAAGCTGAAAATATAGCAAACTCTTACAGAGGTATATTTTATAGCAAGCTGGGAGTGTGCTGGTCTAATAATAGACTGAATGGCAAACAGAATCAGGGAGAGGGTGGCGGGAATGTTGCTCGCTTCAAGGTCAAAATGAATAGAAGACTAAACCTCCTTCAGTGTCACTGAGTGGGCTGGAACTTTCTCGTGTGCGCATCTAAGCTCAAAACCAAGGTGGGGTTTTTTTTCGTGTTTTATAAGTTCAACGTTAGTTTAGTAATCATTATACGTAGGCCTACATTTTTTATAATCATGGCACGTTGTAGTACAAAAATAAAACTTCTGTCTATTCAAGAGAATGTACGTATCATTAGAGGAAGTGAAAATGGACGGAAAAAGGATTATGTATGCCGTGAGTTTGGATTAGTGAATTCTACTGCAAATGTCCTTCCTTACAAGCTATTAAAAATGTTCTGTTGGTGCCTCTTTAATAACGTCACTATGACGTAACGTAAAAATTTGTTTGGACCCTTTGATGACGCTATAACCAAGTTTGACTGTATTATGTAAAAAAAAAATATGCAAACACTAATTATGTAACACATGGTTGAAGACTCGTTCGACATTCTTAAAACGATGCAATTATACGTGCCACACAAGAGGAGATTAAACTTCATGGTATCACAATTAGTAATCACAATGCTCACGCACTAAGCCACAAAGGTCCTGGATTTTAATCCCCGTGTCCAAGTGTCATTTTTCAAATAAGTGAATACTAAGTTTATAACTATTATCCGCAGTAAATGATTACTTCAATATATTAGTCAACTCTACTACCAGAGTTCTTTACGCCCTTACTGCAGAATACTCCAGGCGAAAGGGAGAGACATTCAAGGTGTAAGCAAAGTTAAAGGAGCTAAGATGATATTTATGACGGTCCCATTCAACCTTGGACTTTTCCGCCCCCTTTATTCCCCTTACCGGCCCCTTTATTCCTCTCTCACACACCCTTTTACCATTGTTTACAGGGAGTTAACGGACAACTTGAAGATTTATGTGAAGCTGCTAGACCTTAGCGGCACCTTAAAACATTAGCGTTTGCACCGAACTACTTCTATTTCCTAACACACACACACAGCCTCACGTTCTCGTCTACAGCCACCTCACCCCCCTTAACCCCTCTCTCCAACCCCTTTCTCATGGGTCCTTCCTTACCCTAACTTTGAGATAAATCTGTGCACTCGCAACACTCGCAAAGCTGTGGATGTTCACCTATTTCCAGAGCTCTCCGGTATCAATTATTGGGGCCGCTTGGACAAGTTACGGCCAATTAGACTCGTACTCGCCACCCTCACCTCCCCCCTTACCCTCGTACTCTCCTTTCTCTCTCTCTTTCTCGAGTGCCGGAGATAATTTGACAAGAAGAATACCTCGCAAGCTCTCTACCTAACAACCTCGGCTGAGTAAATGGACAGTAAAATACGTGGTCGTTCATCAAGAAGGAGGTTTATGGAAACTTTGTCCGAGCAACACAACTCACCTGTCGCCAGTTTAATTCCCTCTCCGATCCGTAAGATGACTTGGCTGGGTTTATATTAATGCATAACGCATAACTAATAGTTCATAATGCCTAGCGTACAGTTAGCAATTCATAACTAGTAGTTATATTGTGATAAGTAGAGCAAGCTCCCTCTTAAAAAATTTATAAATATATCATGTTAAGAATTACGGCAGGTGCTTATCGTCTACACTTTTAGAGTCTTAGTAAGATTTTTCTTTGGATTTGTAGTTGATATTTTTACTTGACAATCAAGTGTTAAAGCAAACAAATTAATATTATATTCAATAGTACATTAGTATATATTAGTAGAGAATAACCATGTATCAGGTGGTATAAGTCGTCAGTATCACAATATATGTCAAAATTTACCAAAGAGATACACGTCTTAGCTACTCGATCTATTTATTATAGTTCTACATTCAAATAATTTACCAGTGTTAAGAATGTTTCTTTGGACTAAAAATGTAATATAAAATTATGTTTAAAACAAAACACTTAAGTAAAATAAATGTATATTTATTTTATCTTACCAAATTGCTTGTCCTTCGAAAACATTTTCCCGTAAAAATCTATAGTATATCTTTCTTCAATTCCATTTCTCCTAATTGTTAAGACCCCCGTTTACACTGAAAGATAGTAGTAAGCTTACCTTGCACGGTTCCACTATGGTGTAGCTAATAACATAGAGTCATGGTGTAATCAGTCAAGGTAAGACTGCTACCTTGCTTGGTTCCACTTTGGTGTAGCTTATAACATAGAGTCATAGTGTAATCAGTCAAGGTAAGACTGCATCTTGCTTGGGTCCACTATGGTATTGCTTATAAAGATATGGTCATAGTGTATTCAGTCAAAGTAAGATTGCTATCTTGCTTGGGTCCACTATGGTATAGCTTATAAAGATATGGTCATAGTGTATTCAGTCAAAGTAAGATTGCTATCTTGCTTGGGTCCACTATGGTATAGCTTATAAAGATATGGTCATAGTGTATTCAGTCAAAGTAAGATTGCTATCTTGCTTGGGTCCACTATGGTATAGCTTATAAGATAGGTTCATAGTGTAATCAGTCAAGGTAAGACTGCTATCTTGCTTGGGTCCACTATGGTATAGCTTATAAAGATAGGGTCATAGTGTAATCAGTCAAGGTAAGACTGCTATCTTGCTTGGATTCACTATGGTATAGCTTATAAAGATAGGGTTATAGTGTATTCAGTCAAAGTAAGATTGCTAACTTTCAGGGTAAACGGAGTGTACAACAAACTTAAAGATAAAGAAGTACTCCTCCTCGTGCCATTGCAATGCGCGTCACGAGTTAATCTATGAGCGTGTTAAATGAACGCAAGAGAACCATGTTTAAAATCCACCAATTAGCGCGTTCAGTAAACACCCCCACTCCCTCGCTACGTTTGCATTGTATGGAGTTCATACTCGTAAGGTCTACTTATAAAGACTCTCTCCGCCCTCTTGGTTTGCTGTAGAGGTGATGGTGCTCATTGTTCGAGAGAATTATTAGGATTTATGGCAGCAGGGCGCGTGGCTTTATGGCTCATCTTATAAGGGACTTACTTGTATGTTCTCACTGCAGTTCTCAAAAGACAATACCTATAAGTCGGCGACTAGAAAACAAACCAACTATCATCTTGGTAAATATATTATTTGAGGGGTAGGAAAATGAAGATGGTTTTAGTGCGCAAGCGAAGAGGTTCTACAGCAGCGTTCGCAAACTCACGGCCGGCGGGTCCCATCCGGCCCGCGAGACATTTCTGACTGGCCCGTTTATTTGCATTGCCTTTATATTAGTATCCGGCCTGCAGTTATATACGCACACACCAAATACTAGTCTAGTTTTAAAGTGTACAATAATTTGTAATAATAAAAACCACAACTATTTCAAACTGTGCTATACTTTTTTTAGCACTTTAAATACTTGAGTGTGGTATTTTTTTATTAACATAATTTAATGAATACTGCTTCGAGTATTTCACTACCCACTTAACCATCTGGGAAAATATAAGTTTTTAGATACTTAAAAAATACATTAATGAATGTAAATACTTAGCAGCAACTAGCTCGTATAGAGCTCAATTAGTGTTATTATTATTATTAGCACCGCGTCTTACTACCCGTTCGGGTTATACGCACTTGCGCTAATGTGTAATGGTAAGGTGATTGTGAGATGAAATGGGGGACCTACAGTTTAACGTGGAATCCGAACCACGGTGGAGACCTGGCATTCCTCACATTCACAAGTGTCAGAGGTGAAGGAAGGGTTTGGTAATCAGATAAATCTTTGCCGGGACCGAGGATTGAACCCCGGCCGCCAGCATAGAAGTATGAGACCTTACCCCTAGACCACCAGGTCACCCGTCAATTAGTGATCACGCGGATTAAACTTTAGGCTCTTCTGGTATAATTTGCCGGGGTCGGTGTGATGAGGTTTCGAATTCTGGGTGTATGCACATAGAGTGTTTTTTTTCCTACGTGGCTTCCTACATTTTCTTAACTCAAATGTGGATACATTTCTTCTCTCACATATCATTTTCATCCCTTACCTACTAGCTCTATTAAAATGTGTAATGTCTGGACGGGTAGTAAGACACATTGCAAACACAAAAGTGCAGAATATAACTAAGCTGTGGCCTTAAACACGCCTAAACACGCCCCAAGTTTTTGAATTTGGCCTTTCGACTAATTTGAGTTTTAGACCTCTGTTCTACGAAAATATTCTAAATTGCACAGGAGAAGTGTGGTGTCATATACACACATACGCTAATACTTATATTATATATATTTGCAAGAACTTGATAAATTGCTATCAAACTAAATTATCGAGTTCTTAAATTCAGAAATCACTTTGTAAAAAATAAAATATATACAATATAAAATAGGTACAAGCTCAAGTTTTTAAAAACTCTTAACATCGGTTAGGTATAAGTCCGGGAATTATTGTAGAAAATAATTAAATATATCAATAAATATATATTAACATAACTGGGGAGGCTGAATCTCATATAGAGTGATGGAGTGACCTGGAGTTCTGGATGTATACGAGACTTGTGAAGACGTGGAAAGAGGCTAAAGAGCGAGGTTATGAAGCTATTGATGTTCAGGTGGCCAGCAAGGTAAAGGTAAGGTAAGGTATTTAACATATAGGCTACATTATCCTAATATAGTTTTCAAAGGAATGTATGTACAATTAAATATAATATAGCCGCAGACAGTAAGTATTATATTCTCACACTCACGTATCGACAACAGCGCTTGGTGAATGAAATTGTCATTAACGTCGATTCTGACATGTTAATACTTTAATGTTATAAACAAAGACTTAACGAATACAGACCAGGGGTCTTAAAATAATTTTCATTTCTAGTTGCCATCATTTTTTTGGATTTTATTTTTCAATGGCTCATTAAAATTTAAATAATTTTAAGGCTGGTATTAAAAGTAATTGCTAACCATCTTTGCCCCCTTTCCTCCTTGCCCCCCACCTCCCTTAGCCACACACACAAATTTGTCCACTTACACAATATGAATGACCTTATGTGCATTTGTTATAGGCTCTAGGTTCCGTCGTTCCTGACCCAAACTCTCCCCCTACACATTAAACCGCAAGCTGCCACTGCTTAAATGTTTATCCCTCTTTAAAGACAGACATCCGGGCAGGCAGACAAATTTGTTTGACTTCCTTTTTATAAAGTTGCACATAAAACATCATAATGAGGTTGACAATATTCACAATTGCAATATTCAATGTAGGTCTATAGGCACAAATGATGTTAACAACATGTTTTCTCTTCCTTCTAATATAAAAATTTATAATCAAGGAGTAAGCGCAATCCATATTAGATATCAAAAAGCTTATTTCGTATTCTAAATATTTCTGAGATTGCTAACAGATGTCTCTCTTACTTTAGTTGGCGGCCCCACCAACGCTACAAGTGGCCGAGAAAAGAACTAGGAAGTGTTGCATAATCTGACAAGAAAATCTATAAGAAAGGTGTCGTCTGACAGCTATAGATTTAAGCTATTATTAAATTGTTTTATGAATATTAACGACACTAGCTAATAGGATGGTATTTTTTTAATTGCTTATATCAGGATACTAAGGATTAAATTCAATCAAAGGTAACTATGAGTACTTAAAGAGCGGTTAGCTTGTGCGACTGATTAGGAATATGGAAAAAGTATTGATATATCACTAATATCGATACTATGCTTTCGATATCAGATATAAGATTGATATCGATAAAAAAAACAATCTTTTGTTTATAATATATTATGTTGTTGTAATATATTATTTTTACCGCCACTCACTGATAACCTGATTAAAAAATTCCTGCTACTTAGTTTGGAAATGAGTTAAACACATAATTAGCTTTATATTATACAATTGTGATATTATTATTGTTTTAAGTGATATAATATACGCGATTGGAAAAAATATATAATGCAAGAGTATAGAAAACTCAATATCATTGGAACAGATTTTACCATTCGGCAAATATTAGGATAAAGTGGAAATACAACATGACGGTTCATCAACTATACATAAATTTTAAAATGCGTACGATTCAGTTAAAAGAAACAAACTATAAGAAATTGTATTTAAGTATAAGATACCTAAAAATCTTGCCAAGATATTTGAGGTAAATTTGTCAGATAAGTGTGGTAGGGCACGGTTTGGGTGTACGGTACGTTATCAGATACATATGATTTGACATGATTAATGAGTTTAAATATTTAGGAACAATTTTAAATAGCAATAACGATATTAGAGAGAAATTTGGGAAAATAATATAGTCGAGAAATGCATGCTATTATTAGGTCAGTAAGTTGTTGAAATCTCGCCTTGTTGAAAGGAATATAAAACCCAGAATATACAAAAATATAGTTTTATCAGTTGTTCTCTATGGGTGTGAAACGTGATCTCTTACCTTACCTGACGAAATAAAATACAATGTTCGGAAACAAGGTGTTCTGGAAGATATTTGTCCCGAAAAGGGATAAGGCTACTGGGGAGTGGAGAAGGATACCAATGATTAGTTACTTACCCTGTAATCTCCACAAGACATAGGATAATAAAGTATTGTGGTGGGCAGGATATGCAGCACGAATGGGAGAATCTATAACCGTATTCAGGGTATTGACCGGCCAAACCAATGAGAATAGATCATGGGAGGACCTAGATGCAGATGGGAGGATAACATTATAATGAATCTGAAAGAAATATGGTGTAATGAGATGGACTGGATAGAACTAGCTAACGATAGGGATAGGTGGCGTGCTTTTGTAAGTTCTGCAATGAACTTTCGAGTGTCTAATACCATAGAGTAAGTAAGAAACACTAAAACACGAAATTCTGATCAAATGTATCGCTTCTTCTTTGATAAATAAAACATGTTATGGATATTTTTCTTTCAGTACTACATCTCTAAACCTGCCTCTAAAGATGTAGCGGAAGCGGGTTACAACCATCCACATTGAAGAGGTTGTTTTTTTTTACCATTTTTCAAATTTTCATCTTTTCTTCGCGTGAATGTCAGTTAAATCACTCAATATAAAACCTAATTATCTTATTTTATTCAACTAAATATGGTTGAAAAATTACTCTTAGAGATGGGCTCAATTTCTGTTTCAATATGTCATTTTTCAAACTTGTTTAATTTTATTGAATAATTGCAAGGCTCAGTGTTGTCAATATTTTCTTAGTAAACATGTACCTGGGTTTAATTTACATGTTTTATCCAGACAATAGAGAGACTAGTATGAAGGAATTAAATTCCATTTCTATAAAACTGACTAGTGTAAAGTCAAGCCAATGGTGTTTGGAACAGGACTATTCGACTTTAATAGGGAAATATGTATGGGATTACTACACAACGAACAGTGGTGGACTGGGCACTTTTTCTGAGAAAGATTGTTTAATGAGCACAGTCAATTCGACTAAAAATAACAAATAGGGAGATTGGGCACCATCTGATCAACCATGATAAATTGTATAAAGGTGGTTTGGGCACGTTTTGGTATAACATTAGTTGGAAATGAATACAATAATCGCCAGTAAATTCCTGTTCAGTCTAAGCCATTCAGCTGCACGCTAGCTACTTTGTACAGTATATCCGAGGTAAAATATATTCTTGATGAGAGGGAGAGCGAGGTTACAGTAGGCTAGGTTAGGTTGGGCCCAATCTACCTTGGGAGGAAAACCGTACTGAAAGGTAGCAGTGCCCAGTTCAGTTTGGGAGGGAAATGTTGGTGTGCTGATGGTAGACTGGGATCAAAAGTAATGACCAGTCCATCTACGTCCTTAAGCGATCCAATGTTTCAAAGAGGAATAAAAGGGGTGGATTTTAAGGGGGAGGGGAGCGAATAAGGAGGGAAGAGGTAAAACGGAGGGGCTTAGGAAGGAGAACGGTTAGAGGGGGTAGGTTTGTAAGGTTGGTAAAATGAGGGGAGTGATAATACATATGTTCAAATCAGCATGCTTAGAAAGTTTATTTTTTCTTTAATACAAAGGCCTAATATTTAAAGCTTGCAATATAATGTCCCTAATTCACAGATATTCCATTATTTTGTACTATATTTTTTTGTGAAATTCCCTGTGTTTTCTCAGTTATCTAGGTGTGACACATCCTAAAAATGTTATCAGGGTCAACGATAATGTCCATCAATCTAATGCATAAAATACCTTTATTTTCTTACGAAAGGATATTTGGAGCCCCTTTCAAATGATACAACCTTTTTTTTCCCCCTTTTAAATGTATAGCATTTTATTTTATAATGATTATTATTTATAGGTATTGATCATATCTATTAAAAATGACATCTACATATCACATAACTTGACATATGACTACGTAAAAGTAGATCTAATAACTATTTCTAGATGTCAGATAGGTCCATTCGTATGAAAATTGAGGTATACATAAATCTCATTATGCCAAGAAAAGACATGTTGCCTCCCTACCTTTTTGTTGGGTTGTGTGAGTGTGTTTCCTCCTAATCTCGTGGGGGGAGGGGGCGAACGAGCCCCCCGAGGGCTTGTGGGAGTCGGGGGGAGCTCCAGAAGGTGACGAATCGAGTAGCTCTGCCTCGTCTTCCTTCCCGACATCCTAGAAAAGGTAGATAAACGTCGAGTCACGAGCAGCAATAGAGGTATCCTCATCATCAGATCAACAACTTAAGGTAAAATGGTAGGTATCGCAAGTTAAGGGCAGTAATTTTACCGTTTATATAGAAAAAAAGTTTGGTTAAATAAATAAAATATTTATCCAGTAGAAATATAGAGTGTAGTATGTTTCACATGATGATATCAACAGTGCTTGAATATCTGTCAAGGGTTTTCTAGAATTTGATGATAGCTTTTCCTCTTCATTTAAAAAGGTTCTCATCAATTGTCAATACTCTCATGGCAAATATTTAAGAACTGTTGAGATTACTATGTGTAGGAATTTAAACTATTTTGTTTTTTTTCTTTTCCATCTCACAGTCTAGTATGTCTCTCGGTCAATCTACAGATAGTTTCCCTACGTTCAGTTCTGTTCCTCGTAGCTTCTTTTAACTCAGCCATTTTCATATCAGTGTCCTTGATGGCATCCAGCCAACGTATTCGTGGTCTAACAGTTCCTCTTTTACCATTCACCATGTCGATCATAATATCCTTGTTCATGGAAATGATTTTCACAACATGGCCACAGTAGGATTGCCTTTGCCTTACTATCCTACTCTATAAGGAAACTCTTGGCTTGACCTGGTGTAAGACAACATTGACACTAATTCTGGGTGCTCACGGTAATCTCAGTGGTCGCCACAAAGCTCAAATGCATCGAACTTCCTGTCAGCTTTCTTCAATACCCCGGTTTTACAGCCGTAGGTCGCTAAAAGTTAGGGAAAACAATTGCACTGATCAGTTTGCAATTGTTTCTACTGGAGAGATATTATTTGTATTTATTTTGCCTTCCAAAAAATTGTTTGCTATGAAAAACACATCCCCTCCCCTTCCATCTCACCTCAATGAGATCCACCTCAGTGAACATGCTGAATAAACGTCAAGTTCATCTGCCGTTGACGGGAAGTTCTTAGTTCGAATCCTAGGAGGCTGCTTTTTTCTAAATGGTAATACGGGTGTTTAGAAATACGCTGTTCAAAATTATTTTAAATATATATGTACACTTACTGACATGCCCATTACATTAATTTATTTATTTTTCTCCGTGAATAAAAAATATGCTAAAACCTAGCAAACCCATTTGAAGGGTACAGAGGAAACATTTTCCAGGACATTATATTTTATATCTCAAATTTAATATAAAAACCCCAGCATTTTTTATTTTTTATTTTAATGTGACAAATACCTAAATCTAAATATTATTATAAAGTGCTGCAATTCTGCATTAACACATTAGAAAATGAAATGTATTTATCAGTTTTGTAAGCAGTAACGGAGTATTGCAAGGTTAATAACCTGCTAACCAGGTAGTAAGGAATATTGTGAGAGTCGCCGCCGGTACAACAATATATTCCTAAATGCTGTTAATAGGGGTGGGTTTCTTCCCTTGTCTTGGGCCATACAGGGTATCACCGTTAACGGTCCGGCGGACAGTTAGAATATATCATACATGTTGGATCTTGAGGATCAATAGGAGTGTTTTCCTGATATTTAAAAAAATCAGTCGAGTCGATTAGCAGATTTGTTACTCTTGTCTCGCCAGATTAGGCCAAGGACCCCCCAGTTCAACTCTTGGGAGTCATGTTCTCGTAAATCATGTATAGACACCTCGCGTTAGCCGCTCGGGTAGTCGCCGAGGATCTAGTTATTATAATAAAAAACTAGCCATGATGGTTAATATTAGTTATATTACATCACCTATAAATCATTTAATATTGTGAATTTACCGTAATCGGTTGACAGCCATTCTCACATTATTCAAGACACGTGACGTGTATTAAAGGAAATAATAGAATCCAACTAATATAACAAATAGTTATTTAAATAAATGAGGTTTTATTATTTTAACCAACAACGCAGCAACTATACGATCACTACAAAACTTTCGGTTGAAAAAATAACATTCATTCCGTGTCGACCTCATTTCATTTGTGAAGCCATTCTGCTACTATTCAGGCGAAAGCGAGTGTGTTAGCTGGTGTCCGTTAATGCGCGTAGAAAAAGGTACCATGAATGTCTAACAGATGGTAACACTATCTCAACTTAAATTGAAATTGAATTGTACCTCTTTATCCCCGATATCCCTAATTGGTTTTAGCTTTTTAAATATTTTGAGGTACAATGACATGATATTAATCAAATAATACTAATTTAATACAACCATGGACTAATTTTAAATTATTGCAAGGCTGTTCAAATCCACTTTCCTTGGTTTATAAATTACTTAGTCTAAATACAAACATGGTGATTGATACCGAACAGACAAAGAAAATTCAAACATATTCGAGAAAAGTGGAGGAGAAAAAAGGGAAGTTTTCAACGGATATATTCTCTTCCACCCACGTTTGAGTACGACCATATTAACTTGCACTACATGGCGCTTCTTTGCCGCGATTTTTAGAGGAAGCAGGAACATTGCTGATTAAAATGTCCAGCTGCCCTCAAGGGGAAGAACTTGAAGACTGGTGGGAGAGAAGAGGGAGGAAAAAGAAATAGGAAAATGATGAAAAATGGGGTTGTAAATATTACTAGGGGGTCATGGGTAAGGAATGACAGGGATGGGGTGGAGTAGGGGCGGATGATGGGAAAGCCACTGATAGATTTATTTATTTTTTAATTAGCGATGGACTGAATTAAATTCACAGACACAAACGTTTATTTTTTACAGGTAGAGGCGTAAGATATTTAACAAGCACAATCTTTTGCTTTAACCAATAACACCATTTGGATCCCAGACCAGTGGGCATGCAGACAAAGGAATTAGTCTCACATAATCTGGTTTGGCATTGAGGTCAAAGTCCTATTCCTAGCTGGCTGTAACAAGGGTGTTTTTTCCCTACGTGGTTTCCTACTTTAGCTCCACATAAATGCAAATGCACTTCCTTTGAATGCTACACTTATCCCTATCCTAATAGGTGGATAGCCTGGACGTGTAGTAATACGTGGTGCATAAAACACCAAAACTTAGTTTGTTTATGGAAAATATTCTTTATGTCGTGTGGAAAAGGGGATTAACCAAGAGTTAAACCTGTATTTTCAATAGAAATAATGGATAAACTCTGTATTATACCAGATATTTTCAGCGTTTTAAAACCCTTGAAACAAACAAACGTATTTTAAATAATTCTTGGATGTAGACCTTTCACTCCCTTAAGTGCGACTACCAGGATAATATTCACTGACATCGGGCGCTAAGTGAATTAAATATATCGTGTCGTCATGTCTGATGCGAACGGAGTTCTAATTCTTCAGGGATGATGTAAAACTTTCTTCTTCAGAGAATATTTTATTGAAATATACCCGTCGTCATACTAAACAGACATAAAACACAGTCCCATAAAGGTCTCTAAACCGAGATAAAATGTATATTTATTGGATGGATACAAATATCTGAATGCATTCTTCAAAAAAACTATTAAAACGTTAAGAAAGAGAACTTACGCACTTCCGTAATATTTGTCCTCGGAAATGCTTTTCAATATTGTTCGCAAAACAATGTCATGAGGCAAGATTATTGTTTAAACTTTCGACGTGAATTTGAAAATCACCTAAAATTGAATATACTCGAATTTAAAAAATTATACAAGCTATAATCTTAGTTTTGAACAGAGGAAGGGGTTTAATTTTACGTTTCGTGATTTACTGGCCGTCGGAATTTTAGGCAGATTGTACTTTTAAGATAATTTACACATAATGAATAGGATAAATTTAAGATAAAAACAAAAACATTCGTCTAGAAAGAGAATGTTAGTTAAAACGGTACATTTTTTTAGAGATGACTTACCAGAGTTTGAATTAAGATAAGTTAGCAAATACAAAAATATCTTTAGTTTTCACTAGCTTTTTAAAGTAAGTGAGGACATAATCATATGAAACCCGGTTTTTTGAACCTTTAATAATTAGTGAGCCCACACCCCTAACCATTTCACCCGCGATTTAACAGCATGTGCTGTTTACACAGCACATAAAATATATGTTTAGAAGAATGATTGTATTCACACAATTTTATTTTCTAGATATATGTACAGAACTACGAATACTACTTTAGTAAATCCACATATTAACCAAATTAGGTAAAATAAAGTAACTATTAGTTAATTCTAAAAAATACAACCAAAACCACGTGTTCATTGATAACTTAGTAATTTAATTAAATTTAAAAAATGTTTATTTATACCAATCCAACCCCCTTCGTGTAGTTAAATAATTTATTGCAAAGTTTAAGACTTTGCATTTTTTATTTTTTGTTTTATTTTTTCACTTTAAATACATTTATAGATTATGACACTGGACATTAGTGAACTTTATTTGTGGTTTTTTGGTGTTTGTTTACATTGTATAATTAACTAGTTGAAGTATCCAGCGTTGCCCTGAAAAAAGTTTTTGTTTAGTGAGTGTACTTGGAAGGTAACTTTAAATTTTAAAATTCCAACTTTGAGGTGCACATGTTCATGAATAGAGGACTACTAATATTTAAAATTGTAGACCTCTACATGCGGTAGATATCACGCAATGCTCATGACATACAAAAACTCTCTTCATTTTACTAATATAGATTACATGTGTTTGTTTTATAGCACCATATCTTGCTACCCATTCGAGTTATACGCTTGTGTACTAATCACGCTAATGATTTTAGGGATGAGTAAGGTTATATTCATACGTCGTGTACCCGCATTTGCGTAGAAGGAGAGTGGAAAACCGTTTTGAAAAAATCACCCTCGGTACATCCAACCTACAATCTCCCCGTCATCGGCAGTCTATCCTATTGCGATATCAGCGCCTTAAACCATGCGGCCACCGAAACAGTTACATGTGTATGTTAAACTGCTCAATCTCTTAATAGTTGGGTGGCCTGGCGGTCTAGGGGCTCAATCCTCAGTCCAGGCACAGATTTATCTGATTACCTAACCCTTCCTTCCCTTCTGACAAGACATCTTGTGAATGTGGGGAATGTCAGGCCTCCACCGTGGTTCGGATTCCACATTAAGCTGTAGGTCCTCCATTTCATCTCACAATCACCCTACCATTACACATTACAAGAGCATGTAGCCCAGACGGGTAGTAAGACGCAGTGTTAATAATAATAAGCTTAGTAGTTGACTAAACTTCCTACATTTCTGCAACGCGGGCTGCATTTTCATACAGTTCACGGGGAAGTAGTAAAATCAACTAATTCAGTTCATACTTTGCTGCAATCATCAATGTTTACAATTCAGGCCTTTATTGTGTTTCCTTGATGTAATACTATTTTGCACATAATAGGGTGTTATTGGATCACTTAAGAGGCATGATGAAATCTAAATTGCTTTTTAATGTATATAAACTTGATCAGTTACTAAAAATAACCTCATCCAATATTGGTATAGATTATCAAATTACTAAGCTCTACGTTTTGTTACATTCTTTTTACGACGAGTATGATCAAATACGTAGTGAGGGGAGGGATAACTTTATACATAACTACCTTTTTACGGTTCGGTTTTTTATCCGCTTGGAAAGAAATATCACGAATTAATTATATTTGAATTGATGATCAAAAAAATATTATTACACCAGATTTATGATTGAAACTATAATTATGTTATAACTTATTTGCTGTGGGTTTTTATACCACGCCTTACTACCCAATCATGATAAACGCATTTTAACTACCCAAACAAGGTAGGGTTGAGGAAGGTATAATATAAAGAATATGTGCCCATATTTGCATGGAGGTAGAGTTTAAAACCGTTTAGGGCGTAACACTTTCAATTCCTCCTGCTGGGATACGATCGCCGATATTCCCGTCACCAGAAAACTAGACTATGTAAGCTCAACATTTAGCCCACGTGTCCATCGATGCTATTTGATTCTTAAATGCATATTGCTAATAAATATTAACATTGAGTCAGCCTCGTTGGTCTCGGGGTAGAGGGCTCACCTCAGGGTCTGTTGTTCGTAGTTTCAAACCCAACCAAGGTCAACAGAGTTTTCCTGAGTGATAAAAATCCGTCACAATTTCCTTCGGAGGGGAAGTAAAGCTGTCGGTTCCATGTCGATTGTTTCATGTAAGAACAAGTAAGTGAAAATAACTTCCCCGGCAAAAATTGGTAACTCCTTTTGTACTCGCTCATAGGATTCAATGTGTAAGGTAACCGGGAACCCCCACAATTTCTTAACTCCTCTAGTAAATGAGATTTGTACCAGATGGTACAGGAAGCACTAACCAGCCGATCGATTGAATGCATGCCTAGCTCTGGATGGATGGAAATCGGATCAAACCAACCTTCGAGTTGATGACTTAAGAATAAATTAAAATTTATAAAACTAGGATAAATAAAGGTAAAATTAATTGTCATAGGCAGTTTCTTAACAACTTATTTATCCCAAAATACAAAATACAAACGCATTTCTTAGAAAATAATTATAAAGACAATTTGTTAAATACACTAAGATAGGATCTTGTCTTACTCTTTCTTAATAATGATAAAGTTCAACTGATAATAATCCTAAAATCCTAATGAAGATTTAATTATAATTTTAAAATATATTCTGGGTAGTCTAATAGTAACAGCCTATCTTTTTTATTTCAGCTATATCTTATATTATTTATTCTTATCATCCCAGTAAATTTCCACGTATTGATTCGTATGTTTATTTCATATGACTGAAAACATGGTCCCTGCAAATAAAACAAAACAAAAAGATGTAGCAAGGCGGTGGACCCAAGCAAAAGCCGAAGGAGGGGGGAAAGAGGGGAGGGGGGCAACATAGACTGCTGGGAGATAAAAAAAAAAGAACAAAGTTTCCCCAACAAACTTTTCTGAAAAGGGGGAAAGTTGTAGATAAGGGTTTAGTTAGGTGGGAGAACGGCTAAAGGGGTGGGAAAGGCGTTACGTCATGGATAGGAGAGAAAGCGATGACTCACTTTCAACTTCGTGAATATCAACGTAGACAGCGCTGCTATAGCAGGATTCTTGTAGAAAGAAACATTTAGAAATTACAAATTTATTTAGGTCAATATTGATAATACGCTTTGGTGGTCGATTGGTCTGAGATTGGCGCATACTTGTCCGCATCGCATTGGATTGGATTGGGACATATTTTTTTTATTTTGACGCACGCTTGTCCGCATCGAATCAGATCTGGGTTGATTGCCTTGACTAGCGGCAGCCGTGGATGCATTTAGCGAGGAGGACGTTATAGTTGTTGACTCTGTATACGCTGCAGCAGTTGCAACGAAGAAAAAATTAAATCGACAATAGTCAGATTTTATGGGCTATATCGGGATTTTTTTTTCTACCCTAGCCCTCAAATAAGGGTAGCTTACTGATGTGTTATTTTAATGAATTACACATTGTTCGAAAATGTCTTTCCCCGATTTTTTAAGGAATGCATGTATAAAATTTGTTTGACATGACAATAGCACTGTATCATTGGTTTTTGGGCAAAAATTCTTTGAAGGGTAACTTATTCAAATTAGCATCTCGAGTGTGTTTGACATGACAAATAACTTAACATATTGGTTTTGGGGTAAAAATTTGTTTAAGGGTAGTTTACTATTAAATGTTTTTTGAAAAAAAAAAAATTTTACTTGCTCATATTAATCGAAAGTATTGTAATCGTGAACATTTTAGAGTCCTAAATTATAACGAGTCTTTACATTTTGTGTGTGTCCAAACCCAAAACAGTGGATTTTAAATTGTGTCTGGCTAGCTCTCTCTCCCTGGTTGAAGATTAAAATCAGTTTGATTGATTTTGCTCAAATTTGTTACTTAGATTTTAGAGGGTTATATCTTAGGAAATTTGGTTTATTTTAACCTTAACCCTCATATTAAAGGTATTTTACAAATGAGTGATATTTTTAATACCAAATTTTTGACGATTTTGTTCAAAATTAATATCCAAGGAGCAGTTTACTAATAAAATATCTGGGGAGTGGTTTACATGACAAAAAAAACTGTTTAGCCTACTTGTTTTTAGGGAGAAATTCATTTAAGGGTAGTTTACTGATGACTGTTTTAAAAATTGGAATATTTTTAAAAAGGTTATAGAGATTTGGTTCAAAATTAGTCTTTGTTAAGTTTTTTAAATTATAAATAATTTTTTTTTTCTAAAAAAATTGTTTATAATAGTTGTATGATGACCAAATTTTGTAGAATTTGAATGATTTTGGAGATAGCTTTAACAATTATGTTCAAAATTTGTATCGGAGGACTATTTTACATTAACAATAATAATGGATCTTTATTTTGCCAAAATAAGTTAATTCAAGAGTAGTTTAATTACAATAAATTATAGAAAATTTGAAATTTTTCTATGTTTAACTTGAAGATTTAGTTCAAAATGATCATCTGGGAATAATTTTTCATGATAAATAAGACTTTTTTTTACAAAATAAAATAATCTTAGGGTAGTTCACAATAACTTATTTTTGAAAATTTTAATTATGTTAAAAATATTTGAACAATTTGGTTTAAGATTTAAATATAAAGAGTGTGTATTGTGATTAACAAGCAAATGAGTTTGTTTTCATGAGGAAAACATACTTCAGCGAAGTTCTAAAACTTTTTCTTTTTCTTTGGGGCTATAATACACAACATGAAAAAGTTTGTGCGATTGTGTCGTACACTTTATTTAAATTCGCAATGTTCCCCTTTACTATTTCTTATTATAAAATGGACGAAGTCCAGAAGACGTTATTCATTTAGTTGTATAAACAACTGCCAAAAGTATTCAAATAATCTCTTTACTATTTCATGACAAATATATTGTAATAAATTACTCAATACTACTTAATATGAGAAGAGTTCATATAATAAGTGGTAGACGGGATTATTTTATTTCAAGTTTGAATTATATACTAAATTAATAATTTCATCGCAACTTGGTGTGGGAAAGACATCTACGAAACAATACATAAATATTTTATTTATCTCTTAGCACAAGAAAATATTCACACCTATATTTTTTTAATTATTTAATAATTATTGGTTTTCAATTTATTATTTAATACATCTGCTCTATTTCTGGATAGATTTTCTGCCACTGACCAGCCAGTGTGTTTGTAATAAGAATTACCAATAGGTGTGATCGAGAGGTGACGGACATACCCGAATACAACCGAAGTCCAGCAGCAGGTGCGATGCGAGCCGGAAGATGGCGCACACTTGACCAGCTCGTATCAGCACGCGTTTCAGCGGAAAATATTATTTCCATTCAATAAATTCGCTGTCCGATGCGCGCCGTAACGAGCCGATGCCGCGAAGTGTGCGCTGCCCTCTCGGATTTAATATTTTAGACGTCTTAAAATTTATACGTAAACAAAGTTATCTTATTTAAACTTTAACCAATGCATTCTTCTTAAAAATCTCAACAGAATAATTCCTGGTGCGACTCTTCCACCTACTGTATTTTGGATGAAACTAGAAAAATTAGGGAAAAACTGTAATCGAGAAGATTTACCGAGGCGCTGAGGAGCGATACGAGCCGATGTGATACGGACAAGTGTGAGCCAACATTAGGCGTTTCTCTCACAATAAACTGAACTGCCCATGATGGGGATATCGGGATTCGAACTCTGGTCGGGTGTACTGAAGATGTTTTTACCGTTGCTTTCCACTCCCTCCCCCTGAAAATTCAGATATATTTCCCCTTAATCCAACTTTCCTTTCCTATCACATCAGTACTATTCTAGCTATTCATAGTACCTATATATTTATATTTAGCACCGCGTATTACTACCCGTTTGGGTTATACGCTTTTAAGTACTAATTACGCTAATGGATTAGGAATTGGGAAGGTTGAATTAGAGGAAGTGAACCAGCATTTGCGTGGAGGGAGAGTGGAAAACCATTTTAGGAAAAACCGCCCCCAGTTCACCCGACCGAGATTCGAACCTCGATCTCCCCGTCCTCAGCAGTCGAGCTCATCACGACAAGTGCGTTATCCAACTACGCCACCGAGGCGGGTAGTAGTATCTATATAAAACTACATTTGAAAATCACATGATTATACTTGTAAATAAAAATATTTTTAGCAACTTTTAAAACAGCTAGAAAAATCCTTCGCTATTTAAATAGGGCTGTGTTTGCAAATACGGTTAGGCTCATGTAAATATCAATGGTATAATCTAGGCATCCTGTTTCATACATTTTATTTAACTTACCTTTATGTAAGTTTGAGAGTATGCTATCAGATCATTCAAGAATAAACAATAAAAATGATACGGCTCAACGTACAAACGTTCTCTCTCTTCTTAAAATAGACACATTTACTAAAAACTCATAATATTTGTGAAGCGAAATCATATACACTGTTGTAGAAATACTCCACCAAAAAGGGTTAATTAAATAATATAAACTTTTACAGAAACATTGAGAAAATAGGGACCTCTTTGTCCACAAAAAAAAATCATTTTTAAAGACCTCCATAAAAATATATATTTATTTGTAGCTCAGAAAGTTTTGGTTTTATAGAAGAATATTTCAAATAAATATTTTTTTACTTTTGAAAGTACTACAACTTTACAATGATAAGTTATTTCAAATTTCAAGTAGTTGGGAAGATATGATCAAAATTGAAAATTTCTGCTTTTGTAACTTATCCCCAAATTCATTTCCTTGGGAAAATTAGCGTTGTCAGTTTGTGTGTTATGTTAAACAATATCGTGGTACAAAATGTAATAAACATTGTTAGGCTGAATTTTGAGAAAATGTATTATTTTTTTCTATTTTTGCCCTTCAGTAAGCTATATTTAGGGTATAGATATATAATTCTAAAAACTTCTTGGGGCATCCTTACGAAAACTCTAGATACTAAGTTTTAGCCCAATCGGTAAAATGGCTTAGGCTATAGTCCGAGATACAGATACACACACACAGATACACACAGACACAGACGACATCGCGAAAAGCACTTTTTCGGTTTCAGTGGATCATGAAACGTCAACATTTATCAAAACAACGAGTTAGATTTTTTATTTATTTTTACGATCACAATTTACTTCTCTCTCCGAGTTGTCGATAGAAAGTCTAGATGGGTAACGTACGCTCACTGAAAAATGTATGTCACTGAATAATATAACACGAGGTAATCTCAAGGCGTGGAAGGAGACAGGAAAAACTGCCACTGGTATAAAAGGCAGGATTCGAAATCTGACCTCTACGTCATCGGCAAAACCATTAAATGAGATTGACGTCTTTATTTGCATGTCCACCGATTCGGGATTCAAATCAAACTAATTTGGGGTACGACCGATTGACAGGGAAATTAAATACGAGATCACGTTCGAACCAGAAATCGTATCAAAATGCTGTTTCCCGCATTTTTCATTTAGCAACAGCAACATTGGGATCAGTTTGGTAGTTAATTCTAATCTTAGAGTAAATATTTTTCAATTTAATTTTTTATAATGTGCTGAAACTGTTTCATGAGCATTTCCATTGTTTTATAGAGTAGAACACAAATAACCGCACCCCGATGTGATGCCTTGTACAAACTGTAATAAACCAATTTATCTAAATGGTATCCGTGGGGTTATACGTGCTCTTAATACGTCTAGTTCTAGTTGTATTAAACCATTAGAGCTAAATTTTATCCATGGAGTTATACGTGCTCTTAATACGTCTAGTTCTAGCTGTATTAAACCATTAGAGCTAAATTTTATCCATGGAGTTATACGTGCTCTTAATACGTCTAG